>SJYT01026070.1:64565-113868 GCA_006410635.1 Cephalophus harveyi
CCTAGATCTGATAGATAGAGTGCCTGAAGAACTATGGAATGAGGTTCGTGACATTGTACGGGAGACAGGGATCAAGACCATCCCCATGGAAAAGAAATGCAAAAAAGCAAAATGGCTGTCTGGGGAGGCCTTACAAATAGCTGTGAAAAGAAGAGAGGTGAAAAGCAAAGGAGAAAAGGAAAGATATAAGCACCTGAATGCAGAGTTCCAAAGAATAGCAAGAAGAGATAAGAAAGCCTTCTTCAGCGATCAATGCAAAGAAATAGAGGAAAACAACAGAATGGGAAATACTAGAGATCTCTTCAAGAAAATTAGAGATACCAAGGGAACATTTCATGCAAAGATGGGCTCAATAAAGGACAGAAATGGTCTGGACCTAAAGAAGCAGAAGATATTAAGAAGAGGTGGCAAGAATACACGGAAGAACTGTACAAAAAAGATCTTCATGACCCAGATATTCATGATGATATGATCACTAATCTAGAGCCAGACATCTTGGAATGTGAAGTCAAGTGGGCCTTAGAAAGCATCACTATGAACAAAGCTAGTGGAGGTGATGGAATTCCAGTTGAACTGTTTCAAATCCTGAAAGATGATGCTGTGAAAGTGCTGCACTCAATATGCCAGCAGATTTGGAAAACTCAGCAGTGGCCACAGGACAGGAAAAGGTCAGTTTTCATTCCAATTCCAAAGAAAGGCAATGCCAAAGAGTGCTCCAACTACCGCACCATTGCACTCATCTCACATGCTAGTAAAGTAATGCTCAAAATTCTCCAAGCCAGGCTTCAGCAGTACGTGAACTGTGAACTCCCTGATGTTCAAGCTGGTTTTAGAAAAGGCAGAGGGACCAGAGATCAAATTGCCAACATTGGCTGGATCATGGAAAAAGCAAGAGAGTTCCAGAAAAACATCGATTTCTGCTTTATTGACTATGCCAAAGCCTTTGACTGCGTGGATCACAATAAACTGTGGAAATACACCCTGAGGCAACCAAAATTGAAAAAGACACATGTATCCCATTGTTCACTGCAGCACCATTTACAACACTAGAACATGGAAGCAACCTAGATGTCCATCGACAGATGAATGGATAAAAAAAGTTGTGGTTCATATACACAATGGAATATTACTCAGCCATAAAAAGGAACACATTTGAGTCAGTTCCAATGAGGTGGATGAACCTAGAACCTATTATACAGAGTGAAGTATAATATAGAAAGAGAAGTATACAAAAAGAGAAATATAAATATCATATTCTAGTGCATATATATATATACATGAAATCTAGAAAAATGGTACTGAAGAATTTACTTACAGGGCAACAGTGGAGAAACAGACATTGAGAGTAGACTTGTGGACATGGGGAGAGGGGAGGAGAGGGTGAGATGTGTGGAAAGAGTAACCTGGAAACATATTACCATATGTAAATTAGACAGCCAACGGGAATTTGCTGTATGGCTGAGAAACTCAAACAGGGGCTCTATATTCAATCTTGAGTGGTGGGGTGGGAGGGAGATGGGAGGGAGGTTCAACAGGGAGGGGATATATGTATACCTATGGCTGATCCAGGTTAAGTTTGACAAAAACAACAAAATTCTATAAATCAATTATCCTTCAATAAAAAATAAATTTAAAAAAAGCAATGAATTAGGAATCTTAGAATGACTAAATAAGGGGACAGGATGGGTATTGTTGTTGTTTGTGGTCTTTAAGTCGTGTCAGACACTTTGTGACCCAGTGGACTACAGCACACCAGGCTCCTCTGTCCTCCAGGATCTCTTGGAGTTTGCTCAAATTCATGTCCATTGAGTTGGGCATGCTATCTAACCATCTCATCCTCTACTGCCCCCTTTTTCTTTTGTCTTCAATCTTTCCCAGCATCAGGATCTTTTCCAATGAGCTGGCTTTTCAAATCAGGTAGCCAAAGTATAACCACTGACTTGTAAACAAGTCACTGAAAAGCAGTTTACTGAAAAGCTCTATCCACAGGACTTGTCTTTATCTGACCTAATGCAATGTTTAGTTTATGCAAACAACTCTAGTCTTGAGGCATTTGTCCAAAAAAAAAAAAAAAGAGTGCCATTGTTTAATATCACAGCTGCCTGAGGCAATGTTACTTAGCTTGGGCTAGTAAGAGGCTGACCAATAATAACTGGGGAATAAGATAGAAGCTTTATAAAGAATTCTGAGATATTTCTGGGAATCTGGAAGGTCACAAGCATGTGAGTGTGCACATGCCCAAAAAAGTGAGGAGGCTGTAATTCCATACCTTAGATTGACTTTGAGGTCCTGCATAAGCAGGAAGTGAAAGCTAAGGCAAGGATTGTAAACAGCCTGCGTGAGCACTGAAGGCATGTCCCAACACATGCATGCACGTGCAAACACACACACACACATACACAAAGGGAGGGAGACTAATCAGTTCAAGAAGAGTTCTTAGTTCAATTATTAGCTCACCACTAAGCATCAAGCAGACTTCAGTGGCCAGGGGCAACAAAAAATACAGACTTTATAGAGTTAGTCCAGGAAAAATTAACTAAGCAAATAGTAATAATAACAAAAACATAACAAACGTGATGAGGGGGAAATCTCATTTCCAGAATTATCACATTATAATGTTTAAGATGATATTATTTTTAATGTTCACTTTTTAACAAAAACTGTCATGACATGCAAAGAAACAAGAAAGAATGGCTCATACTCAGGGGGGAAAGGGAGTCAATAGAAACTATGATTCTGAGTTATTTTCTTTTTGGTTAAAAACTGTCTCTGAGGAAGGGCAAATGTTAACTTACTAGACCAAGACATGAAACAGCTGTTATAAATGTGATCAAAGGACTAAAAGAGACCATGCCTAAAGAATTAAAGGTAAGCATGTGAATGATGTATTAATAAAGAAAATTTATTTTTTAAAAAAGAACCAAACAGAAATTCTGGTCTTTAAAATGAAAAACAGAGGGGCTCACAGCAGATCTGAACTGGCAGAAGGAAGAATCAGTGAACTTGAAGACAGGTCAGTTAAGATGATCCAGTCTAAGCAACAGAAAGGCAAAAGAGTGAAGAGAAATGAACAGAGCCTCAGAGATTGGTGGGACACCATCAAGCTACATATGATACGGATACATATGTATGATAGGAATCTTAGGAGAGGAGAGAAAGAAAGAGGAAGAAAGGTTATTTAAAGAAATAGCCGTAAACTTCTCAAATGTGAGGAAAATCTGCATCAAATCACTACATCTAAGAAGCTCCACAAACTTGAAGCAGTACAAACCCAAAGAGGCCCACATTTCAACACATCGCAGTCAAACTGTCAAAAGAGAGAGAAAAAGAGGGAATCCTGAAAGCAGCAAAAGAAATGATTCATTACATTCAACCCTCTCCCCACTCCACTGAACGTTATTCCCTGGAAGACTGCTCCTGGACACGATCCAGGTAGAATGTGAGGTAACAATCATTTGCAAGTCATCAACAATGCCAGCCTATTGATGAAGTCAAAGATGGAAGATGAAGTCTTTCCAGGTTCTTCCTCCACTCTTTAGAGCCTCTCATTTGGGGTCCTATCTGGGCCCTCTCCACCCTGTGAGTCAGGACTGAGAGGGAACAGAGGGGTCTTTGCAAACAGTGTTAGGGGTGCTTGTCAAAGTGACATCACTAGAGATCTGATGTGACAATGATTGCCTGCCCTCTGAGGGCTGCAGAACTTGCCCAGTTGGGAAACAGCTAAGCAGTAAGTAACTGTTGGCTTTAGATTGGGTAGGGTTAGTTCTAAACATAGCGAAATAAGTTCCTAGCCTTGACTTATAAGATTGAAGATTAGAGATGTGTCTTTGACTCATGTTTTTATACCCATATAGACACACATTTACAGTTTTATATTGTACTTTATATCTAAATGGGCAATCTATGTATTTGTCATGGTACTTATTTTATCTCTTTCTCAAAGATAATTGAAGTGGTAATAAGGAAAACTTTGGAGATTAATTTTTTCCAACATTCTAACCCAGAAAGACTGCCATTCAGTCGGCTGATGTTTAGTGAACATCTATTATGTACCAGACGTTGTGCTAAACGCAGCACACAGATGGGAGATGAAGTGTTCCTAGCAGGAAGGTGGCAGGCAAGGCAGGGGTGGAGTGGGTAGGGAGGACGTTTGCTCATTCTGAACTTGGTGGAGGAGTTTCGGGTTTCAGGAGAAGCTGCCTAAGAAAGGGGACTGCTTGAGTCTTGAAGTGTTACCTGAATGAAGGGAAGTGGATCTGGGCAAGACTATCCAGGGAGAGAGAACAGCATGGCATAGAAGTGGGGAAAATTCTCAACGTTTGAGGAATTCCAGGTGACTAGAGCACAGGTGTTAGGGGAGATGGCTGAGAGGTAAGGCTAAAATGTTTGTAGGGGTGGGTCATGACTGCCCTGGCAGGCACTGTAAGAAGACTGAAAATGATACAAAATAATAACTATAGTCATCTTCAGTTCAGTTCAGTCGCTCAGTCATGTCCGACTCTCTGCGGACATCCTTATTTCCTATTTATTGAGGAATTGCTTGTGTCAGGCACTGTACTTGGCACTCAACACACCAATTTATTCCCCACAAGAGCCCTATGAGGTAGGTTCCACTTGAAATGGATAAAATATATTCTGTTGGGAAAAGGAGTCCACAAAGAGACTAGAATCATCAGGGACATGGGAGGAGACCATAATGGCCCGGCGTTATAGATGTCAAGGGGGAAGGAGTTTCAAAAGGATTCATGGCCAGTGCTGGCAAGGGTCAGTAAGATAAGGAATGAACAACCATTGGGTCACTGGTGATCTGAAGAGACAGTGTTTTGGTGAACTTAGGGGGCATAAGATCGCTGAAGCATGGTGGTGCAGATGCAATACAGGAATGGGGATGGCAGCTGTCAACTGCTCTTTTAAGACTATTTAGAGAGAACTAGCAATACACCCCACTCCAGTGCTCTTGCCTGGAAAATCCCATGGACGGAGGAGCCTGGTAGGCTGTAGTCCATGGGGTCGCTAAGAGTCGGACACAACTGAGCGACTTCCCTTTCACTTTTCACTTTCATGCATTGGAGAAGGAAATGGCAACCCACTCCAGTGTTCTTGCCTGGAGAATCCCGGGGACAGGGGAGCCTGGTGGGCTGCCGTCTGTGGGGTCGCACAGAGTCGGACACGACTGAAGCGACTTAGCAGCAGCAGCAGCAGCAATAGAGAGTCAGAGGACTTTGTTTTTGAGGGGTTGGTATGTTGGTTGGTTTTAAGATGAGGCAGACTTGAGTGTGTGTTTGTGTGCTGAGAGGTCAGATTGAGCAGAGGGCAAGATATGGACGGCTCATGAGTAGAGGGATCACTGATGAAACTAAGGTCACCATGCAGTTGGGAGGAGATGGAGGAAAGCCTAGCCTTGCCTGGGAGCCCAGAGGGCATTCAAGATGGAGGTGAATGCCAAGAGAGTGAGCTGGAGGGGAGTTCCAGTTCACGGACCTCTGTTTTCTCGATAATGATTCTGAGAATAAGAGGTGCCCCAGAATACTTTTCTTATGTATATTTCTACAAAACACTTGTTCAATGAATGTCATAGCAGATTTCCCCTGCTGCTCCCCACATGGGGAGTTAGATTCAGGAGAAAACTGTGTTCATTGGGCCCTCAGTACTCGATGACCTTCAGTACGTAGATTGTTCTATTCTCAAGGGACTCCGTGGGCTGGGCCAGCTCCCCTGAGTTGACTTCTCCACTCAGCTTTGCGTTCTCTCTTCATTAAGGCAGACACGCTCGGTTTCTTTGAGGAGACCAGCCCTAAAAGTAGAGGCAACTAAAAGCAATGACTGATGTTAGACCTGCAGAAAGTGTGAGGCCAGAAAGAGCCACAAAATAACAGCTGGGGATCGCATGGACTGGTGAAATGTAGAACTGGGTGGTTATTGGTATCTATGGCATAAAGGAAAGAGGAATTTATTAAACTGTTTCAAGTGAATTCTCTAGCTTGTGCAAACACTGATTATGGGATAAGAAATAAAATTCTAGTGTCATTTGGAAGGTGGTCAGTGTCTGCATTGGGAGATGTACAGGAAATGCCGCAGAAGAAAGACAGAGAAGCCTGCACAAATGTTTATTGTGCAGGGGACTCACTGGGGACAGACAGGTCCCACACAGAAAAGAAGACTTTTGTAAACTTTGTTTCATTGTCTTTTGAAAAACAGATTATCGTCTTCAATGATAACGTCCAGTGGTTCTACATTTGCTTCTTCGTGTGGGCATCTATATTTTCCTTTAGCTGTAGGGTTGCATGAGGAGGGAAGATTTCATTTAAAATTCGTGACAAAGTTGCTAAATATTTTTGCCATCAGTCCAATGCTGGATACAAATGTCATCTCTCCCTTTCTCTCTCTCTCTCTCTCTCACACACACATACACATGCTAGCTATGTGTTCTTTCCTTCTCCCTCACTCCCTGCTCCTGAGTCAGAAAGTAGAAAAAGGGAGAAAGTCTGTAAATCTCCTGAAAGGACTCACGATACTCCATGGTGTTGTGGTACTTGGCAAGGCCCACTGTGTGAGGCCAGACCCTGGAGGATGCTTCCAGAAAGCTCGACGTCGAAATCCAAACCCTTGTCTTCCCTGCACTCTAACTGCTGTCCCACATTCAGACCTTTTCCTCATCTCTCAGCCCACCTTTGTTACTGGGATTTTTGTGGATGGTTCTGATACCTGATACATCAGATAATGGCAGTGTGTGGACGTCCCCTCCCCTCCTCTCTCATTCCTTCCTTCCTTCTTTCCTCCCCGCTATCTTTATTTCTTCCTCCCTCCCAAGCTTTTATTTCACTGTGAAATACAGTACATTTACTTGAGTATATAAAATATCCATAGACAACTTAGCACTTAAAAAAAAATAATGAGTACACATGCCAGTGCCACCAAATAAAGAAATGGAATATGACTACTAGCCCCTCAGAAGCCCACTCATATACCCACCCAATCACGACCCCTAGTATCCTACCTCCCCAACGCCTCCCTCACACACAAGTAATTACTCTCTTTTTAAATTTTTATTTTATATTGGAGTTGATGTGGTAGGTTCAGGTGTACAGCAAAGTGATTCAGTTAGACACACAGGTATCTCTATTCTTTTTCAGATTCTTTTCCCATATAGGTTATTACAGAATATTGAGTAGAATTCCTTGTGCTATGCAGTCAGTCTCTGTTGGTTATCTATTTTATGATTGTGTGTGCTAGTTGTTCAGTCATGCCCAACTCTTCGCAACACTATGGACTGTATAGCCCTCCAGGCTCCTCTGTCCATGGGACTCTCCAGGCAAGAATACTGGAGTGGATTGCTGTTCCCTTCTCCAATTTTACACGTAATGGTGTGTATATGTTAATCCCAACGTCCTATATCATTACCATCTTGATTTAATGGGATTTAACTCCCTTGCTTGTCTCGTTTGTGTTGTCCCATAAGTATAGTGCCCTAAACAATAAAATTTAATTTTGAGTGTTTGAAAAATTTTCCTTCAAAGTCTTTGAACCAGCTTCTTTCTTTCAGCATTCTGTTTACAAGGTTCATCTACATGGTTGCATGTAGCTATGCTCTCCATTGATGAACAGACCACTACATTTGAACTCCATGTTATTGCTATGGTCACTGGATTGCTTACATTGTCAAGCCCTGTGAACAGAACTGCTTGAACATTCCTGTGCACATAACCTGGACATAGTTCATAAGTTGCCGCAGGGCACATATCTGGGAGCAGACCTGCTGGGTCATAATGTCTCATTATTGTTCACTATAACTGGCTACCGTGTTAACAGTTCCTCTTTCCCACATCCTAGAAAACACTGTGTCCTCTTTCACAGTGGTTTCAAACTTATGTTCCCAAAATAGACCCTCCTACTAAACTGACTCCTGTATGTCCAAGGGTTTCATCTTCTGTTTCCCACATGGCTTGTAACAGAGGACATGCACATGTGTGGCCCCCTGCTTTGAGCACACCCATCAGAAGGTTATGAGCAACTCCCCGGTGAGAGAGCCAAAACTTCAGATATATTCTGGTTGATGTAACACAAATAAATCACTATGTGGCTATGGCACTTAGTTAAAAGCAAAACAAAACTGTCCTATGTCTTAATTGATCATATCACACTTGTGTGCCCTGACATCCTAGTTGAGAACCACTGACCTTGTTGGCCTGTTATTTCAGTGGCCTTGAGCTTTGAATGTACTGAGCACCTCTTCAGCCCAAAGCCATGATCATCCAGCATCTTTCTCTATCAAAGTTTGTCCTTCAAAAACACAAGCAGGAGGACAAAGAGAACAATGATTAAAATTTCTCAATAATGGACCCACCTACCCTGTTGGTGGGAATGCAAACTGGTACAGCCACTATGAAGAACAAAATGAAGGTTCCTTAAGAAGCTAAAAACAGAGCTAGCAAGCAATCCCATTCCGAGGCATATATCCAGAGGAAAACATAGTTCGAAAGGATACAAGCACCCCATTGTATCCCTGCAGTATCACTGCAGTACTGCTTACAACAGCAGCACATGGAAGCAACCTAAATATCCATTAACAGAAGAATGGATAAAGCGGAACTGGTAGATATATACAATGGAATATTACTCAGTCATAAAAAAGGATGAAACAATGCTATTTGCAGCAACATGGATGCCCCCAGAGATTATCATACCAATTGAAGTAAATCAGAGAAAGACAAATATTATACGATATCATTTATAGGTGGAACTTTAAAAAAACAGATAAAATGAACTTATTTATAAAAGAGAAACAGACTCACAGACTTAGAGAACCAACGTATGACCACCATGGGGTAAGGGTTGGGGGGAGGGATGGATTGACATGTACACACTGCTGTTAGATAATATAGATAACCAATAAGAACCTACTGTGTAGAATAGGGAACTCTGCTCAATATTCTGTAATAACCTAAATGAGAAAAGAATTTGCAAAAGAACAGATACATGTAAATGTAAAAAAGATGTAAGATTAAAAAAAAAATCTCAATAGTGTCACACAGACTCCAAGGCTTGCCCTCTGGGATACTGTATTCAAGGGTGTGCTCTTTCCCATTCCCCCACAGGGTTGGACCAGCTGACCTGACCCTGGCCTGTCCTCCATCACAGCCACCTCGCCATCCGGGCCAACCGGGACTATGTTTCCCTTCAAGGTGAGAAAATGGATGGGGCTTGCCTGCTTCCGCTCGCTGGTGGTCTCCTCCTCCAGCATTCGCCAAAAGAAACTAATCCACAAGCTCCAGGAAGAAAAGGCCTTTCGCGAGGAGATGAGACACTTCCGAGTGAAGATCGAAGACTTCCGGGAAGAGATGTGGAACTTCCGGAGCAAGATGCGTGCCTTCCGCGGTGAGATCTTGGGCTTTTGGGAAGAGGAGAGGCCTTTCTGGGAAGAGGAGAAAACCTTCTGGAAAGAGGAAAAAGCCTTCTGGGAAATGGAAAAATCTTTCCGGGAAGAAGAGAAAGCCTTTTGGAAAAAGTACCGAATCTTCTGGAAGGAAGACAGGGCCTTCTGGAAGGAGGACAACGCCTTGTGGGAAAGAGACCGGAACCTCCTTCAGGAGGACAAGGCCTTGTGGGAGGAAGAAAAGGCCCTGTGGGTGGAGGAGAGAGCCCTTCTGGAGGAGGAGAAGGTCCTCTGGGAGGATAAGAAGACCCTCTGGGAGGAGGAGAATGCCCTCTGGGAGGAGGAGAAGGCCGCCTGGGTGGAAGGGGTTGTTCCGGTTGTGGAGCAGCAGGTGCTGGAAGGCGGGCGCCGCCACGTCAGTGGCAGGCCCCGGTCGCCAGCCTCCTCCCGGGGCAGGGCGTGAGTGCAAGAGGCTCTGGATTGGGACTCGAGTGGAGTCACACTCAGGGTGACCCCCGCATGCCTAAAAAAATATGCCCTTATTTGTCTCCGGGCTTCAAAAGATCTAATAAAGTCCTGAGGAAAGGTCTGGAAAACCAACTTTTGTAGGGAGGGCCAGCTGCATTTTCCCAGGTCTTGTGATTCTCCGAGGTTACCGTCACATCCTCCAGGGGCTGTAACTGCTGTCCCTAGGGCTGGGTCCCCGGCAGCTCCGGTGAACCCGGCAGGAGTGGGTGGGTGTGAGTGGAGGCCCTGGGCTCGCCTTAAAAGAGTCAGAAATGAAGTGAGGGGAGGTGCTCAGACAGTGACAGCGAGGAATAGGGAGGGCCAGAGAAGGGCAGAGACATCTCTGCCTCTGTCCAGTTCTGAGGTAGTCATTTCTCCTCCACTCTGGGCGGTCTTGCCTGGCGAAGGAAATGGCAACCTACTCCAGTACTCTTGCCTGGAAAATCCCATGGATGGAGGAGCCTGGTAGGCTACAGTCCATGGAGTCGCGAAGAGTCCTACACGACTTCACTTTCGCTTTTCACTTTCAGGCCTCGGAGAAGGAAATGGCAACCCACTCCAGTATTCTTGCCTGGAGAATCCCAGGGACAGAGGATCCCGGTCTGCTGCCGTCCATGGGGTCGCATAGAGTCGGACGCTACTGAAGCGACTTAGCAGCAGCAGCAGCAGCTGGGCAGTCTTTGAGGCCTGGGGCGGGGGACAGCTTTCCAGAAAAGGCTGTAGGCTGTAAGTGGTGTTAACATTTCATTCGTGGGTTTTCCTCACCTGGCAGGCTATTTAGACACAGACAGCATCCGTTAATGACTCACTTGCTGACTGTTCCAGGTTTCCACCAAACTTCGCTTCCCATCCTCTGTAGCGTGAGAAAGGGGCGTGGCATTAGGCTGAGGCTCTAGAGCTCCGCCCACTCCCCTTTTCTGATGCTGGAATCCTTGGACCAGGTGAGGCCACCTGCAAGGTGTAAGGGAGACCCCCTGCCCTATGCTCCTATTAAATACTCAGGTCTCAGGGACCTGTGTCTCTGCATTATCAACCCCTTCCTTTGTGTTTCCCTTCCACTCAATTAAAATGCCCCAGGGAAGTAGAACACTAAATGAATGTATGCTAATGTGATCAGCCATTTACACACCCAGCTTCTCTTCTGGTGTCAGACTACATATATGGGCATTGATATGGAAGGGCCCAGAAAGTGAGTAGTAAGAAATGTCAAGGCCAACACCTCTTGCTTCCCCTTTTCCTGGGCCTGGCCCTCACTCTCATTCATGCAGCCACTTACGTGCCTTTGTGCATCCTTTACTACTTGACAAGTACGTTCACACCTGCCAGCTTTTGTAACCTTCCTGACAACTCTGTAGGTTGACAGGGAAGGTCCATAAACCCATTGCACATGTGAAGAAAGAGACCTGGAGAAGCAGAGGGACTTCTGGTTGCAAGCAGCAACCAGAAGGTCTAGAAGAAGAACCCACATTGTCTGCCAGTTGGTCCCATTCCTCTTTGAACACAGCCCGGGTCATAGGATGTAGCTTTAGACCAGTTCAGCCAACGATAGTGTCAGAGCTGGATGAGCCTTAAAGCCCTTGGGGACTTCACTGTGGTTTGGGGTGGTGTTCCAAAAACACGGAGAAAAGAGGACAGAGTCCCCTTGGGTGTGCTGAGCAGACATCTGGGTACCAGGAGAGTGGGCTGACTCCATGAGCAGCTTCCAAGGCTCCGTATCACTGTGGGAAAGCTGGGGTTCCTTGGAAGGCCTCTGACCCTCAGGAGTCAGGGCCAGGGCACTGGGATCCGCCTCCTCCTTTGCCACACACCCAGACTTGCATCCTCAGGTCTCAACAGGCAAAGATGTCAGTAAGCAGAGGGAATAAGACGCTGGTGTGAAGACAAGGGAGACAGCTAGGGACCCTCACTGTGACTGAATGGACTGAGAGCAGATTAACACTGCTGGTGGAGAGTTTAAGGATGAATAATCAACTGGTGAGTAGGCAGAAAACTGAGCAAAGGGAAGAAAGCAACAGTTGTATAATGTGAAACAAAGACGTGCAGAAAAGGGAAAACCACGGTAGAACACTACACACTCAGCTATGAATAGCATTTACATAGTTAAATATAAATACTGATTGTGATCTAACCACAGTTACAATGCACAATATTGGAATAAGAGGAAGGATGGGAAAGCTGCTCCTTTTTTATTGTGGGAAGTCAGGCTTCCCTGGTGGCGCTAGTGGTAAGGAACTCGCCTGCCAACGCAGGAGACATAAAGAGATGCGGGTTCAATCCCTGGGTGGGGAGGATTCCCCAGAAGAGGAAATGCAACCCACTCCAGTATTCTTGCTTGGAGAATCTCTCATGGACAGGGGAGCCTGGCGGGCTACAGTCCATGGGGTCACAAGAAGTTGACACGACTGAAGCGACTTAGCATATAGGATATATTAGTCCAACACTGAAAATGCAAAAAGCAGCGACAGAGCATATTATTTAGAGCAGTGTTTCTCGTACTTTAGCCTACATCAGCCACACCCTCTCTCCAGCAGCCCAGAACATCTCTCCTTCCTTGAACTCCTTAGTGACTCACCTCTGGCACCTGTCACACCTGGAATCGGGAGGGTTCTCCTCCCTTCAGCCTTCACCTTTGCTGACAGGCTCACACTCATCCTTCAGGATCAGCCTGGTATCACTTGCCCTGGGTCACCCTTCCTGACCCCATCATCTGGGTGGGGATCCCACTGGGTGTCTCTCACAGCTGAACACCACCTGGCACAGCACTCACTGGTCACACGGGCTGTCCTCGCTGACTTTTTTGCCTGAATCCTCCAGTAGACTATAAAGGTTAAGAGGGCAGAGACAACGCATGCCTGAAAGCTCTGTGGCTGCCCTGAGATCCCAGGGTCCCAGCACCTTTGGAATACCCTTCTCATGTTTGGAGAATTTCTCACCTTGTACGAGAAGGCCAGAAATGTATTTCCCAGCCTCCCTTGCAGCCAGGGCTCAGATACGTGACCCAGGCTCCACTCATCACTTGCATCCATGCCAGACTTCAGTGAAGGAGGCCAGGCAGAGTCATTGTGTGACAGTGGCAGGAAGTGAGTTCTCAGAGGCAGCAGGGCTGAGGTCCTGGCCAAAAGGTCCCAACCTGGGACAGTGGCTTGAGCCTCATGCCCAAGCCCAACTGCAAGGGCCATCGAGAACTGTGTTCCCGACAACGTGCCTAGCTGTGTAGCCACTAGCCCCACTTCCCTGACTGTTGGGGAGGTTCTGTAAGCAACCTAGTATATTTCAATAAATACTCTGATAAACTAGCTCGAGTGTGTTTTGTTTTTAACTAAGTATCAGGACAAGATGGAGAGTAACTGTCCTACTTTAGGCTTTATTCCCAGTGCCTAGCAAATCTTGGGCACTTAGCACTCAATACCTATTTAAGGATACAGATGAATGAGTGAATGAATGGATGAGGGAAAACAGGTGCCCTGGATTCAGTGCCCTGACCCCTTACTTCCCTGAGGGGAGGCATGTGCATGGCGGTAGATGCTTCCAGCCCTGCCCCTTCTCAACTAGGAACCACACATCCAGGTTTGTACCTAGGCCATGCAACCCCAGACCCCAAGGGGAAAAAGGACAAACAGCCCCTGTTCTGCAGAGAATAGCACCCTGAAGACATATGACAATCTCTTTCACCCCAGAGAAGGGGAAATCATATGGGTGACTTCTCTCACTCCTGCAGGTGGGTACAAGCACACACCACCACTTACTCTTCTTATTTTTAAACTGAATTTTTAATTTTATTTCTTATGTATTTATTTTAATTTTGACTATGTTGTGTCTTCATTACAGTGCAAGGGCTTTCTCTAGTTCTAGCGCATGGGCTTAGTTGCCCTGAGACATGTGGTATCTCATTTCCCTGACCAGGGATCGAACCCACATTCCCTGCATTGGAAGGCAGATTCTGAACCAGTGGACCACCAGCAAAGTCTTGTTTTCCTTTTTATTTTCTTGGCCCATTGTGAGCCCCTCCAGCTGGAAAGGCTGGTTTTGCTCATGCTGAAGGACTGTGTGGTGTGTGCATGCCTCACTCCTCCTCCATGTCTGAAATGAGCTTTGGGGAACACAAAACCGTGCTTAGCAACAGCCTGCCTGGGGATCGATTGCTAGGGGGTCACTGCACACCACGATGTGCTTTTTGCAGAACTCAGAGTTGGTTGCTTAGCAACGAAATGAGATGCTGGTTTAACTAGTTCTAGATCTACATTTTCCTAATCAACACAGGGAAAAGACCGGGCCAGCCTTGAGAAGAGAGAACGCTTGTTCGTTGTGGGTGAGCGCTCACTCTGCTTTAAAAGTTGGCCAAAACTTTAGTGACTACCCAACAACAAAGCACTGCCCACTGCGTTCTTTACAACTCAGTTAGTCCTCACCACAACCCTGTGAGACGGCACCAGCATTAGCTTCCAGTACAAATGAGGAAACTGAAGCACATGGAGCCCAAGGTGATGCAATCAGTAAGAGGTGGAATGGACATTAGAACCCAGATTGTCTCTGCTCCAAAGCCCAAGCTTTTGTCAACTAAGTTAAAATGCCCCCCTTCCGTAGGCACTCCCAGATGCCTCTGCCTTAAAATAGTTAAGGCAGAATGGACATTCTTCAGCCACGTAAAAAGTTAAGCTGCAGGGACTTCCCTGGTGGCATAGAATCCACCTGTGAATGCACGGGACGCAGATTCAATCCCTGGTCCAGGAAGATTCCAAATGCCACAGAGCAACTAAGTCCCTGCACCACAACTACCGAGCCCATGTGCCACAACTCCCAGAGCCCATGCTCCTAGAGTCTCTTCTCTGCAACGAGAAAAAAGCCACCACAGTGAGAAGCCTGCACACCTCAACGAAGAGTAGCCCCTGCTCGCCGCAACTAGAGAAAGCCTGAGCGCAGCTACAAAGACCCAGCACAACAACAACAAAAAAGTTAAGCTGAGTTTAACATACTCCTCCCATCTTAAGAATGGTCATCAGTGAATGACCTGGCTTTGATAGCCAGCCACCCCCCAACGCCCAGCATGACACATCACGAAGATATTCTAATGACAGTTCCTTTGACTCTCCACCCACATGTCACTCTCCAAACCCAGCAGAATGTCAACCAGATTCTAATGTGGCCCAGGGGACACTCTTAGCCCCAGTGTCCCCAGCAGGTATGACCTGGTTCAGGGTGATGGGAGGCTGTGACTCAGGTTGAGGGGGCGTGGCAGGCGGTCTGGCTGGAGAGAGAGAATTGGGAGGAAAGAGCACCCTTGCGGGAGTTGTTAGCCTGGGTGACCACACCCCTCTCCAATGCCCACAGTCTCCTGGTGAGACTCACCTGGCAGCCAGGACACTCTTACTGAAAGCCCCAGGGAACAAGACATGTCTCTTTCTCCTCTGCCTCAAAGATCCATCCAGACCCTACTCCAAAACCTCAGCCTTTTACCTTCCACCTTGCCTTTCCTGCATCCTGGGTGCTCAGGCCAAGGCACTTCTGCTCTAGCTACTTTTCGGCGTCTGCCTTTGATCTGCTGGGCGGCTGCCTCCTAGCCCAGGTCTCTTTTTCTAAGTTGGAGCTTCTTTACCTCCTTTTCATCCTCAGCCCCTTTCCCTCCTTCTAGTTTGTTCTTTGCAGCTCTCCTGGGTTGGGAGGTGGGGGGCTCCAGGAAAGAAAGAGGCAGGTGGGCGACCAGGCACCACTTGTTCTTTTGGGTTTTGGAACATCTCCCACATCCTCCCTAGATTCTACCATCTCTTCCCAAATTCTGTTTCCTTTTAAAAGTCCCTTGGGTTGAATTTTCCCTTGACCTGTGGTCACTAGCCCATTGTTGTCCCTCAGGCAGGGGCCCAGGGAGCTGTGAAGTCATTTCATTAGCATATGTGTCACCAGTTTGAAACTAAGTTTAACGGTTAGGACCAGATATCCTGTTACATTCTTAATGATCATTACATATGTAGCAACTTACACATATTACAAAGATTACCCTGTTTGTGTCTTGGGTGATAACCCAGTTAACTTTTCACATCATTTGCATTTCTTTCATTATTTACTGTTAAATTTGCATGTCTGATTCTATTACCGTGTTGTCTTATATCTTCAAGTCCAAAATTGAGTCACTGGCTGCAAAGTGGCTTGTTGAATGGAATGTGATGGAATGGAGATGACGTTTTAGAGAAAACAGGTGGTGAGAAAGTAGGTTATGGCGGCTATGGAAAAATCAGTGTCTAAATTTAATATTAAGTATTGGAAAGCAATTAAAGGTTTTTGTCTGTTGGCTTGCATGTTTTTTTTATGTGAAAATTTCTTTTTCTATTTATAGTGCCAACCGGCTTAGAGGAGATGGGATTCTATCAAAAAGCAACATTTATTGGCAGAATAATCTGGCGAGTTTGAGATACAAGATAGCAATTCTTTGGGATGCTAAGAGGAAAAATCATCGGAATTCTTAGCTGGTAGTAGCTCTAGAATTTCTGCTCTGCAGGGCATTGGAGATTTAATTGGCACAGAGCCCAGAAGCTAAATCCCCTTCTTCCAGCCAAAACTTGTCACCCACCATCGTTTCTAGGGCTAATCTGAGAGGCAAGCAGGGAGGATGAGAGATGGAAGAGAGAAAGAATGAAACACAGGCAGGCTCTGTATGAGTGGGGCTGTATGACCCTTATCTACTCTCACACTATGTGGCTCAGGACCTCATAGTAATACATGTACAGTATCAAACACATAGCAGTTCCTCAATAACTGTCTACTCCCTGCCTTTTCTCCCCTCTACCTCATGTAATATGCCCCATTACTGAGAATCTGCCTGGCCCATCTGTTTCTTCAGCAACTTGTGCAGACCCTGGCTGATAGTAAGTGCTCATTAAATGTGTGTGTGATAGAATAAGCCATAATTTGCTAACATTTCTACCAGCTTTGAACCTTAAGTTGGTTTTAAACTCTTCTTCTTTATCAATATCACTACAATGAATATATTTGTTCCTATTTTGGATATGGACTCAAGGAAGTAGAAATAGTGGGTCAAGGGGTAAGTTTCTTCCAATTATTTTCCTATGTGTCTGTATTACTGATTATTCTGCCAGCCTTGTATAAATGGCATTGGTTTTTCTACCTTCTCATCAACTTTGGGTATTTCCATTAAAAAAAAAGAAAAGATGCATATGGGTGAAAACGGGACCTTATTCTTTATTTTAAATTTGACTTGTGAGACTGCACATTTCCTAATGCCTGTTTACTAGTTTTATTTCCTCTTTTGTGTGGGTTGTCAGCTCACATCCTTTGTTTATTAAACTACAGGATTTTAAGCATTTTTCCTATCAATTTGTATAAAGTATTTACAGGTTAAAGATATTTACTCCTATTTTGTTTGCTGCAATTCTTTTTCCACTCTGCTGTTGACTGCGTTATTGAAGTTCTGCTGTATGATTTTATTTCTGATTTACCATGGTCAATTTTAATTTTTAAAAAGCTTGCAGTTGTGTGTTTTTTTTTTTCCCCCCTGGAAAATTTACACTTAGAAAGTTTTTCTTCATACACAGATTTGGAAAATACTCACTTCTATTTTCTTTTGGATTTTCTCCCTCCAATAGCTTGTTGTTAAGTGTGTAACTCTTGAATGTAGATGGAATTAAGTTAGTATCTGGTGTATGGAGAGAGATCAGGGCCAGAGATATCTTTCTGAATTGCTAATTAGGAATTCCTTAACAATGTATTAAATAATTCTTCCTATCTCTACATGAAGCCTCCTTTGTTATATACTAAATTTATATGTAATATGATCTTTGTATCCCTTCCTTCTACTTAATGTTTTAATGCATTGGTCAGAATTTCCAAAAGGACGTTATATAAAAATGGTAACACTGGGCTTCCTGGGTTAGTTTTTGGTACTAATAATGGGCTGATTTGAATTTACTCAGAGATCCTGGGAATTTAAGGCCTAGAGTGAACCTCCTTTAGCTAGGCAAGAGAGGCCCAGTCGCAAGACCCACAGATCACAAATACCAGCTGAGAAAACTGTTATTATTATCTCTATCTTGTCAGAGATTTTTGAGCTTTGTGACTGCATTGGTCACAGTGAATTACAGGAGAGGAAGTGCTGAGCGGAACTAGGCCTCCCAGTGAGATAAGAGATAGATAGGCTCCAGGCTGGACATTTATGACTAGCCTCCTGTTTGCATTTCCTGAAAGGAAAGGTAGGTGGGCCCCAGCTGAGGAATTTACAATCATCCTCCTGTTTACAAATAGCCAGTCCTTGTCTCTCGTAAACATCTCAAGGTAATAATCATGGCAAGGATGAAAAGGGAAAAAACAAAAAACTGAGGACAGGATTAAGGGCTCTCCCCTTCTCCCCTTTTCATGACAGGGGTGACACTATACCCATGCAGAAAGACTCCATGTGGGCCAAAAGTCAAGGGATAATGCCAGGCCACGATGAGTCTCGCTCTTCCCAGCAGCCTTCACTTCAAGATCCATCTTGGCTGAGGGGTGCGTGCACACCCAAGGGGAGGGTCCTGAGACAAATTAACCAGAGTGGGGACAAAGCAAGGTGAGTGGCCTGAGGGAAGGAAAAGACCCATAAAACTGCACCCTTATAAAGGATTTAAACTTCCCAAAGACATGATTCTCTCTCTCTGAGCTCGCCCACGTGCCTTTCCGCTGGTACTTTTCTTTTCAATAAACTTCTTACTTGACTCTTTACCTTCTGTCCCCTTGCCTGAATTCATTCCTGAGTAAGCAAGCAAGAACTAAGGACTCTAGCCCTAACTTCTTGCCCCTGTGGTCCAGAGGTTAGGACTCCTGATCTGGGAAACTAAGACCTTGCTTCTAGCTACCGCTCACTGCTGCTTACTGCAAACTACGCTTTAGTGCTGCGGGTGTCCGAAATCACCAGGACAGGAGCTGGTGAACACTTCAGCCTTGGTCTAACAGAACAGAATCTGTATAGGGCCTTTCTGGGTGGTCCCGTCATGAAGAATCCGCCGTCCAATGCAGGGGACTCGGGTTCGACCCCTGGTCACAGAACTAAGATCCCACATGCTGGGGAACAACTAAACCCCCCGCCACAAGCAGGGTCTGTACGCCACAGTGACCGATCCCACAGAACACAACGAAGATTCTGCGAGCTGCACCTGAGGCCTGACACAGCCAAGTGAAAATAAAATACAGAGACTGTGTAAAGGCGAGAGGTCTTGACAAGAGCATCTCCCGATCACATGGCCTGAGAAGCAGAGCAGACCAGCCAGGAGCACAGAGAGAAGCAGAGTGAGAGCCAGGGACACCGACCCCCACTGCTTTCTGGTCCCTGACCGTCCACGTCGGGGCTGCTCTACGAGATGCTCTGCTGTCCTCGTAAGACTTTCTCCTTTTTTACTTAACTTAGTTTAAGTGATTTCTATGTTCTGAACCTGAAAAAGGTCCCATGGAACAAGACTCACCTTTGTGAGTGACCAGAGGTTTTGCTGTCTCCACTGTGGACCCGACAAGCCGGCTACTGCAGCTGTTGGCAGAAGCAATCCATCAAACAAAGGGTTGGGAACATTGCTGAGATGACTCTAAGGAGTTCCTGGGTCCTCTGAACCTGCAAACGGAGGATGCAATGATCAGAAAATTCTAAGATTCAGAGGAAGCCTTGGAACATGGGTGACGGTGCAATGTTTTTGTATGTATGCTCAGTTATATCCGACTCTTCATGACTCCATGGATTGTAGCCCACCAGGCTCCTCTGTCTATGGAATTTTCTAGGCAAGAATACTGGAGTGGGTTGCCATTTCCTTCTCCAGAGGATCTTTCCAACCTGGGGATCAAACCTGTCTCTCTTAAGTCTCCTGCATTGGCAGGCAGATTCTTCACCAATGTGCCACCTGCGGTGAGTGGCACGTATGAACGCAAATGAAAAATGAGTCCTTCATAGTCTCACCACCCACACCCACACCACACACACAATCCTTCTCTTTCCATCAGGAATTTTGGGTCACCTGTTTTGTGCCAGACGTTAAGGCTGCTGCTGCTGCTGCTAAATCACTTCAGTTGTGTCTGACTCTGTGCGACCCCATAGACGGCAGCCCACCAGGCTCCTCCGTCCCTGGGATTTTCCAGGCAAGAGTACTGGAGTGGGTCGCCATTGCCTTCTCTGAGACGCTAAAGAAGGTGAGGCAAATTTTTGTATGTAGTCAGAGAATGCTTTGCAGGGGGGAGCTTTGTAGTGTGGAGCAGGGTCATTTAGCTGAACAAGGGCATCAGGAAGGTCTTCCTAAAGAAGCAAAGGAAACAAGGGGGAAACAGGGCATCTAGTCCTTATGGATGCCTCAACTGACAGCCTCACTGACAGCACCGAGTCTGATGCTCCATCCATCCTCGTGGCTTCACTGATCGTGCAGTGAAGTGGGGATGGGTGGTCAACAAAACTGTTTCCAAGCTTTCATTTGATTTGAGAACACTAGTAATAGAACAGGTATGGGTAAAAAATAGAGTCTGTAGCGTTCATGGGTGCTTATTTCTGGAAGGCAGTAGGCAGCTGCAGTAATTTCGAAGTTGCTAGATTGTTGACTTTTCAATTCTTCTACCCAGAACAAATCTAAGCTAAGCTGTGAACAAAGAAGAACTGAGAATCACTCGAAATACTTGAAGAGAGTGATGTAATTATTATCCTCCTTTCTGGATGTTATTTCTCTGAAGAATGGGTTTACAGTAGTAAAACATTTGGAAAGAAGGATTTGTTGGTTTTTAGAACCTGATTGGGATGTCCAAGACATTGAGTAATGAGGGAATAATTTTTTTTTTTTAAGTAATACTTTTTGTTGTACAAAGAAGACTCTTGAGAGTCCCTTGGACTGCAAGGAGATCAAACCAATCAATTCTAAAGGAAATCAACCCTGAATATTCATCGGAAGGACTGATGCTGAAGCTCCAATCCTTTGGCCACCTAATTGGAAGAGCCAATGCATTGGAAAAGACCCTGATGCTGGGAAAGAGGGAGGGCAGGAGAAGAAGGGGGCGACAGAGGATGAGATGGTTGGATGGCATCATTGACTCCTTGGACATGAGTTTGAGCAAAGTCTGGGAGATGGTGAAGGACAGGGAAGCCAGGTGTGCTGCAGTCCATGGGGTCGCAAAGAGTAAGACATGATTGAGCAACTGAACAACAACAACAAAACAGAAGCAAAGGAAAAAGCCGGCACTCCACCTCTGCATAGAAATCCTGCTATAGTGAAAAGAACAACACAGTCCTTCAGAATGCGGGCAAAGGAGGAGACCTGGAAACAAACTAACCACAACAGACCCTTCCTGGACCAGAAAACAGAGTGGGAGGGAGAGAAACTGGGGGCAAGAGATTAGATTTGGGAGCCATTCTTCCCCACTGCTCCTGGGTCCTGTCCTCCACCTGAGGTAGAAGGAATCTCAGGTCAGTATGAACTTGAGTTCATGACGCCCCCAAGGGAAGCCTGACAAGCAGCCAGAGAGAGGACGATGCTGGTGAAGGAGGGTCTCCCACAGATTCCCTTCCGTGCATGTCGTGCCTTCCAGGGTGCAGGCGAGGGCCCAGAGGAGGTGTCACTGGGGCCATGTCTTTTTCAGGAGGGCTCTGACACGGGAAGTGGAGAGGTCGCTGTTCACACTTGAACTTCAGTGATGGGCCAGTGCTTGGGGAGCTCACTAGCCTCCATCACCCAGTGGTCATTCAGCCGCCGAAATTAAAGGAAGACGACCCCGCTCCACCCCCACCACCCCCCGCATTGTGATGCTCTTTCTCTTCAATCTTCTTGGAAATTTCTATCCAGGAAGGAAATTTACCAAAGGAAAAACCCTGATATCTGTTTAGAGTTTGCAAACCACTTTCAAATTGATTCTTTCATTTGATTCTCTCCCACAAAGCCTTGTCTAGTGCACTGGGATCACTTGACTCAGCTATCAGACTTAGATTTGCCAAAGGGCACATGGATGGTAAAATTTAGCAATTTTTGCAGCAAGCCTAAGTTGTGTTCTTTCTGTCTCCCAACAGTTTTGCTAAAGAGTTTATGTTATTTTATGGGTTGCCCCAGAGCAGGAGTTTATAAAGCTTGCTTGGCAGAGGCTCAGGGATTCCAAGTCTGTGCCCGAGGGTGCTCGGGTGGGGAGAGGTGAGAAGGTGTTGGGGGTGGTACCCCTGAGGTATCTGTGTTTGCATTGTGTGTTATTTTCCTCAGGAAGACGCCATTTGCAGAAAGGATTCTGCAGTGGTCTTATTAATTTTCAAATCCCCATCTTCAAGTCCTTAATAGATGCTCAGTTAACATGCTTGGAAAGACTATTTGGAGGGCAAGAGGGTGAGCTTGATCATCGTTGTTGAGGAGTGGAGGAGCAGACAGTGAATGGAATGGATCTGAAAATAAAAGCTTTGTAAGGGCCTTGATTAAAAAAAAAAATCTGTAAACTTGGCTTAATCAAACTGAAAATCGGGTGGATCAATTATGTAATACAGAAATCATTTTTAGGGATTTAGCTTTCACCCAGCAGCAATACAGTCTCTCTCTCTCTCTTTTTAATGATAAGTAACATCTTATTTATTTAGTCAAAGCTGTGGTTTTTCCAGTAGTCATGTATGGATGTAAGAGTTGGACTATAAAGACAGCTGAGCACCAAAGAATTGATGCTTTTGAACTGTGGAGAAGTTCTTGAGAAGAACATCTCAAGAAGTTGTAGAAGACTCTTGAGAGTCCCTTGGACTACAAGGGGTTCAAACCAGTCCATTCTAAAGGAAATCAGTCCTGAATAATCATTGAAAGGACTGATGCTGAAGCTGAAACTCCAATACTTTGGCCACCTGATGCAAAGAACCGACTCATTGGAAAAGACCCTGATGATGGGAAAGATTGAAGGTGGGAGGAGAAAGGGACAACAGAGGATGAGATGGTTGGATGGCATCACCAACTCGATAGACATGAGTTTGAGCAAGCTCCGGGAGTTGGTGATGGGCAGGGAGGCCTGGTGTGCTGGAGTCCATGGGGTTGCAAAGAGTTGGGCACAACTGAGCGACAGAACTGAACTGAACATCTTAGAACGGGGTAAAGGAAATTTGGGTCAAGAAGGGGAGCTGAGAGACGATCCTTCCCAGCCTCATCTGAGTCCTGTATCTGCAACCAGCTCTGGGGAAACTAAGGAAGAACAGAATTAGTCTTGGGCTTCCCTGGTGGCTCAATTGGTAAAGAATCCACCTGCATTGCAGGAGACCTGGGTTTGATCCCTGGGTCAGGAAGATCCCCTGGAGAAGGAATGGCTACCCACTCTAGTATTCTTGCCTAGAGAATTCCATGGACAGAGGATCCTGGAAGTGCTACAGTCTATGGGGTCACAAAGAGTCAGACACGACTGAGTGCTTAACACTTTCAGGATTACTCTGAGATGCTTAGGAAACTGGGATCTTTTATTCCCATAAGCCATCTATATAGATCTATTGGTTTGTGTCCACTGAAGCCTGGAAGCAGGAGTATCCAATCCCCAGGACTCTGCATTCTTCATCCCCACTGTCATCTCGGGCTTCCCAGGTGGCCCTAGAGGTAAACAAGCTGTCTGCCTCTTCAAGAGACCCAAGAGATGTGGGTTCGATCCCTGGGTCGGGAAGATCCCCTGGAAGGGGAACTGGCAACCCACTCCAGTATTCTCGCCTGGAGAATCCCCATGGACAGAGGAGCCTGGTGGGCTACAGTCCATGGGGTCGCAGAGAGTTGGATACGATTGAAGCAACTTAGCGTGCAGCACTCACTCTCATCTCAGGGACATCCACTGAACCCTCTGAGAACCCGAGTACACCAGACTTCCAGGGCAGGGAAATAGCTCGCCCAGGTAAGCAGTTCACCTGCCCACTCACTTTCAGACGCACCTCTGCTCCCCTGTCCCCTCAGATTGCTGGGGGCTGGTCGAGTTCCTGTACCCTTGCCTTTCATTAGGTTGGGCCAGTGAGAGGCGAAAGTGAATGATGAGAAGAATTTGGTGTACGCCAGACCACCCTGCCCTCCACCTTTTCCAGCCTTGCCTTGGGCGGTGGCTATGCCTCTGGCAGGGACCACTTGTCCTCCTTGGACCCAGGTCTGCCTCGCAGGCCCTGCCCTGCTTCTGCCCCTCCCTCCACCACCACCATGGCCTTCCCTCACCCCAAATCGCAGCTCCTGCCTGGCAGCCAAAACCCTGGGGTCCCCAGGCAGTCCCTCCCACATAGCTCCAGCTTCCAGCTCCTGGGGTCTGAGGACTCAATCTCCTCCCTTTGAGGAGGAGCCGCCCTAGGAGTGGTAGCAGTTTCCTGAAGCTGTTAATCTCAGCTGATGGGTTATCTCCTGTCACTACCCGCCCCCAACTTCCCCTCAACCCCTTTCAGCTCTTGCAACCCCACTGTAACTAGCCTGCTGTGTTAATTCCTTCTCCTAAACTCTCTGCCCTGGGATCTGCCTTCTTGACTACTCCCAGACTAAAACACAGCTTTAGCACAGTCAGTGGGTACATGCTAAGTCACTTCAGTTGTGTTCAGCTCTTTGCAGCCCTATGGATTATAGCCTGCCAGGCTCCTCTGTCCATGGCATTTGTCAGGCAAGAATACTGGAGTGGGTTGCCATGCCCTCCCTTCAGGGGATTTTCCTGACCAGGGATGGAACCCACGTCTCTTATGTCTCCTGCACTGGCAGGTGGGTTCTTTACCGCTGAGCCACCAGGGAAGCCGCAGTGAGTGTTCCCAGCTAATCTGTTCATCTCTCTTTCTATTCTCCGACAAACAGTGAAATTCCCCCCCTCCTTCTCTTTGAATTGTAGGCACACACTCAGTAAACACCCACATCTTGCCTCGTGATTGAACACCCTGGCAGGGGCTCTGCACCCAGCTGCCTCTTTCCAAGGGTCCACAGAAGGGAAGGCCACTAAGGAAGACCTTTGTAAAAAATATTTATTTGTTTATTTTTGGCTCTGTTGGGTCCTCATTGTTGTGCGGGCTTGTCTTTTGTTATGGTGCGCATGGGCTTAGCTGCCCTGTGGCATGTGGGATCTTGCCTGACCAGGGATAGAACCCATGGCTCCTGCATTGGCAGGTGGACTCCTTCTTCTCCACTGAGCCACCAGGGAAGCCCCAGAAAGACCTTCTTGAGTGGAGGTTAGCTTAACATGCTTTATTTGCTTTACTCAAACGTTTACTTAGGGGATCAAGAGAGTTTAAACTGTATCTGTTGTTTTGGCCATCTAAAAAGAATTTGTTGGTATTAAATGCATCAAAAGCTCTGTCTTTCTTACTTTCAGTAAGAAAGTAGACGCAAGAAAGGATCCCAAATCAGAAAGTTTTCCATAGGCAGAAGAATCTGCCTGTCAATGCAGGAGATGCAAGAGACGTGAGTTCGATCCCTGGGTCGGGAAGAGGCTCTGGAGTAGAGAATGGCAACCCATCCCAGTATTCATACCTGGAAAATTCCATGGACAAAGGAGCCTGGCAGTCTACAGTTCATGGGGCTGCAACGAGTCAGACACAACTGAGTGAGCGCACACAACTGAGTGAGCGCATACAAAGACAGACTGAGAAGAGGTAAAAGGCTCCATAGGTGCCGGAGAAGACATCAGAGTCCTGGGTCAGAGACCAAGGACTTTATTAGTCATGGCACAGCAAGCAACATAAGCTTCAGGCTCGAGTTGGTCCCCTTGTTCCTCAAGTACTGCAGGGTAATATGGAGTGGCCCAGGCAGATACTGAGCACACAGTGGGTTTATGTTACAGCAGAAAAAGCCCGAGTTCAAGAAACCCACATCTTTCAGAGGGACTGCAAGCTGACCTACCCAACGTTGAGACCAGAGAGAGACATTATCTTCATTCTCCCACATACCAAGAAAATCTGCCCTCTGCCCTGGAAGGAGACACTATTTCTGTCTCCCAAGGCAATTCGCTTTATAATCTTCCGTAAAAAAGATAGTTTAAAAGATAGTCTGATGAGAAGTACAGTGCTCCCAGCTCATAAAACATGTCAAAATACAAAAGACGTGTGGAGAATTTTCTACTATTACACTCCTGGTTAAGAATCACCAATGAAGGTATTGTTTCTGAATCTAAAGGCGGTTCATTTTTCAAACAATTAATTGACAAATGAGCTTTTTTCAAGATTAATTCATTAATTTGGCTGGGCTGAATCTTAGTTGCAGCATTCAGGATCTTTTGTTGCAACATGAAAACTCTTAGCTGCAGCGTGTGGGATCTCGCTCCCTGACCAGTGATCAAACCCAGGCCCCCTGCATTGGGAACATGGAGCCCAAGCCACTGGACCACCAGGGAAGTCCCAGACACATGAGCTCTTTTCATCCTGTATTATGAATTGTGCAGTGGGCCACTGCCTTATGGTTGAGCTACCACAACACAAATCTAGTTTATTTCTGTATAAAAAATAAACACCAGGTTCAAACTTGCAGCTGTAGGAATACTGTGAGGGTTAGATGAAACAATACATGCAAAATGTTGGCACCCAGCAGGCAATAAAATTTAGCTCTTCTCTCTCTTCTTCCACACCTTGCCTGCCTCATGGCCTTGCCTGAAACTGTCCTGGCTGTGCATCAAGAATGGCTCAGATTTATGTCTTTTTCCTGCTACTGGTGGCTCTGCTGAAAGGAGTCATTGAATCCTTTAAATGAGTCCCAAGAGAGGCACCCAGCCTTCTAGAAGAGCAATAAAAACGACTGAGCAGCCGGCAACCTGTTATCTGTGATTTTATGAGCTGCCACTCACTTGACTCTCCCATTCCTCCTGGCTTCTTTTCCCACTTCCATCCCCACCCTATTCTGTTGGGCTTCTCAAGGCCACTTTCTACAGACTGCTTACACTCTGTTCTCCACAGCCACAGCTCTTGTTTATTCACTCAGAAATGATCTGCAGATGACAGGATCTCTTATATAGAAAAGTCTAAGGAATTCCACTAAAAGAAATATCAGAACTAATAAGCATGTCGAGTGAAGTGACAGGATACAAGATCAATACACAAAGATCAATTGTATTTCTGGAAGGCAGCCGTGCTCTGCACTATACCACCAACACGAAAGAGATGAAAGAGGCATAGCCCATTTTCAAGGTATTGTGAAAAGTACTGATGCAGAAGGGGAGAATCTTGGACTTTATCTGCTGGGGAAAAGGATGCCATCATTAACTGGGTTTCTTTTTTTTTTTTTTAAGCTGAATTCTTTTTTTTTTTTTTAAAGTCTTTATTGAATTTGTAACAATATTGCTTCTGTTTCATATTTTGGCTTGTTGGCCAGGAGGCATGTGGGATGTTAGCTCCTTGACTAGGGACAGAACCCGTGCCCTCCTCTGCAATGGAAGGCGAAGTCTCAACCACTGGATCCCAGGGAAGTCCCTAAGCTGGGTTTCTGAATCTCCTCACTGGTAACCTTTGGACCAGATCATTCTTCATGGTAAAGGGCAGTCCTGGGGATCTCTGGCACTTGATGCCGGCACTTAGAATAAAAAATGCCTCTATTTGAAAGACAGTCTGAACAGAAGTGCAATGTTTTTTGACCTTGGTGTTGCTGTTGCTTAGTTGCTAAGTCCTGTCCAACTCTTTGTGACTCTGTGGATGGTCGCCCCTCAGGTTCCTCTGTCCATGGGATTCTCTAGGCAACAGTACTGGAATGGGTAGCCATTTCCTCCTCCAGGGGATCTTCCCGACCCAGGGATCAAACTGTGGTCTCGTGCATTGACAGGCAGATTCTTTACCACTGAGCCACCTGGGAAGCCTGCCTTTTGATGTGGGAGAGGTCAAGATTACATCTGGTTGAGAACCCTACGAGAAAAGGGAGACACTGCGAAGCAATTGGCAGAGACGATCCCACACAGAAAAAAAGTCAAGCTAAAGGTGGCTTGTGCAGGAAAAGATTGTTCTTCTCTGGAGAAAAGAGCCATCAACAGGAGTAGACCCTAGAGACAACAACTACAGAGGTTTGATTTCAGAGCATCTGGATACAGTGGGACCACGGGCCTCTACTCACCATGCAGGCTGTACCAGCTGCAGATCATCCCCCAGACAGGGAGATGCTTTGCCCTCTTGAGACCCTTTTGTTCAGACAGCATCTTCTTCAAAGTGTCCAAAGGAAAGCCTGGATTCCTTTCTAGCAACTCTCTGAGAGTTTTTTTTTTTTTTTTTTTTCTGGCTGGCAAGCTACTTCTGAGAGCAGAGCAAGGAGGGGCAAATAACAGAGTCACCCCATCCTCCAAGTTGGGAAATGGAATCCTGAAGTGTAACCACTGCCCCCGGTCCCTACTGGGTCCCTGTAAGAAGCCTCTGAGTTCTAGGAAATGCACAGTGTGATCACAGGTTATGCATTTAAAAGACTGCACTCTGGTTTCCAAAGAAACAGGATATTACAGTAAGAGATGGTCCTCATTATCCCTGGTGAATGTCCATGTGCATCTGAGGACAGTGGCCCACGGCACTGTGCTGAAGAGGGACTCAGCCAGGACTCAGCCTTCTTTGTGGGGGCAGCGTCACTTGCTGGGTTCTCACGCAGACAGGTGGGTGTCTAGCTCAGACTCTCAGAAGCAGAACAAATGACTCACCAGAATGAATCTGCAGCTGCACCTCAAAGGTGATTTGGGGTCTGGAGTTGAGAGCTAGCTTGGCTTTCCTCATGCTATGCGTTGTCAAGGGACTGAAATCCACTCCCTGCAAGTGGTCGGCCCAGCTGGGGTTCTTGGATCAAAGGCTGGGCAGAGTCGTGCACAGGCAGGCCATATCTGAGGGGGTGTCAGAGCAGTGTCCCCTGAACTCCTGTCTCTAAGGGGCCTCTCTGAAGCATCTGATTCCAAGAGCAAAGTACTCCCCCAGTGAGCACAGCTGACAGAAGAGCAGGTGATGGGGGGATGCAGTGATTCCCTGAAGCCCCCACGTGAAGTAGGGGTGGGTTTGCAGGGCGCCTTACCTGTGGGCTCAGTGCACCTCCTAGGGCCCCAGGCTAATACAGACACCCCAGTGAGCCCCTGAGACTCCAGAGCCTCAGTGCCCTCCTGTGAAAACTAGGGAAATGACGCCTACAACACAAGGATTGTGAGAAAGAATATACAAAGAAGTGCTCCAGGGGCCCTAAAACGTGACATGAACGTTAGCTGGCATTGGCCCAATTCCACATGCTTTACAAATGGCACTTTGATAATAAAGCATCTGCGCTTCTATGTGAGAAGTTACAGGGTTACTTTACCTCCTGATGAGAAAATAAGAGCAGAGAGCCTGATCTCAAGGCCTTTAAGCAGTTGGCAAACAGGCCCCTGGCTCCTTGGCAGAGTAGGCTGGTACATCCCGGGAGGCGGGGCCGGGCCGGGGGCGGGGCATCAGCTCAGAGCTATGCCAACCCTCCCCTACACGGGCAGGAGGTCCCTTCGGTGTTGGTGGTGGTTGTTCAGCCGCTGAAAGGTAGTTTTATAAATAAAATTCAAATTTCTGTATTGACCTTTGCTTTATTGAAAAGCTGTTTACTTAGCTCCTCCCAAAGGAGACACAGGGATCATGCTTTCCGGATTTACCCCTCTAGGAAAGGGCAGAGTGGCTCACCGCTGCCTAACACGATCCTCAACCACCCCATGTGCAGCTGAAATACACTAAGCCCACCCCAAGGAGGAGACCCAAGGCACTCAGAAGGGCGCGGGCGCACAGCGAGCACCCGTCTCCCCTGTCAGTCCAAGCAGTCCTGCTCTGCGCTCCGTTCCTGAGACTGCGCACCTCCGTGAACACGTGTGACGTATCATTTTTCCCTGAGTTGTTGTCTCGGTGCACATGCACACACCTCCACTCACCCAGAGGGCTCGCTCCTCCGGACAACGACCACAGCGCCCAGCAAAGGTCCTTCACCGACTAGGTGTGTTGTCGCAGCTGCTCAGATCTTTGCTGGAAACCCATCAACCCCCCTCGGGGAGCAGGAGTGTCCTTGCTCAGAACCTGCCAACCTCCCCTCCACCTTTAGCAGGAGCGAACACACATCTTGAAGTTAACGAGTCCAGAGATCAGAAGCCAAGCTTCTTTTGTGTGCACGCAGAGGAAAAACTAGACAGAAGCTGCTGGAACCAAGATGGCGAGGAATCTGACCAGAAACTGACCCCATGTCTCATTATACACTGATCTGCCTATATTTGCCTATATAAACAACATACCTACCGCTGGCCAGGACCGGACATTAAGGACCAAAACTGGATAACAAAGGGGTGGCACCCCGCTTCCTTGAAGAAGCCCTGCCCTTCCCCGCTCCCCACCACCCCCCAGACTTATGCGTGTACCTCCCTATCACTAGCCTCACTCCTCTTGTCTTTACTCTTTAAAGTTAAGAAACTCTCGCCAGGTGGGTGGAAAGCTGATCTGTGAGCTTAGTTCCTGCTTCTCTGTTCCTTGGTTCCCGTTCTCTGTTCCCGCTTCTCCGTTCGTGCTGCGTTGAGCTTGACTTTGGTTTCGGCTTCAGTTTCGTTTGTTCGTCCCTGCTCAGTCGCTGACTCTGCGACCCCATGGACTGTAGCCCACCAGGCTCCTCTGTCCACGGGATTCTCCAGGCAAGAATACTGGAGTGGGTTGCTGTTCCCTTCTCCAGGAGATCTTCCTGACCCAGGGATTGAACCCCATTTCCTGCATTGCAGGCAGATTCTTTACCCTCTGAGCCACCAGGGAAGCCCACTCTCTGCTGGAATCTAACAGAAATTTAAGAAGCCTACCCCTTGGGGAAGCAGAGATCCTGGGCTGGGCTAGGGCCCAAGCAGGGGCTATATCACTTAATTCGGTACCAAATGTTCTATAATACATATGTATTTTTAATTTTTTGGCCATGCAGTATGTGGGATCATAGTTCCATAACCAGGAGTTGAACCTGTGCCCACCGCATTGGAAGCTCAGAGTCTTAACCATCAGACCTTCAGGGAAGTCCCTGTTGTATATTTTTGCTTAAATATTCAGTTTCATGTGGTCCATGGTTGTTTTTTGCAAGGCACCCGTTCGCCGCTCTGAGACTGAGACTGCACTGAGCTCTGACCTGACTGTGGACGATTCTACTAAACAAAAGTCACTTTGTGCCACTCCTCTGCCCGGACGCCACTGCTCACTCAGAGCAGCCCTCGGGCCCCTGGCCTGCTCCTTCCCACGTTCCTGCCTCTCTGGCCTTCTTGTCTGTCCCTGAACACATTAGGTGCACTGCCTGAGCTCATGCACTCGCCATTTCCTGCACTTGGGACCTGCTCCCCATCCCTCTTCCCTCTGCCCCCGCTGCCTCATTTCCTTCGTCTTTCTCCATCACCATCTGACCCACACCACAGACCTACTTGCGTGTGAAGTGTCTCCCCCTCCCCATCATTACATAAAGGCCCAAAGGGACGCACTTCAGTGGCTTGTACTCCCAAGAGCCTGGACCTGTGCATGTGGCCAGTATTCAATTAATACTTAGAAATGACTGAATAAACGAGAGGGATGCAGACCTCCTGTGACCTGTGTTCATGCTTTTTGTGTTGCTGCCTGTTACTGCCCTGCAAGCAGACTTCTCTGTCTGCTGTGGGGACAGTGGCCTCAGGTGTAATCTATTCCCTTAAAGGTCAGCACCAGCTGTGTATCCCTGACACAGCTCCCAGCCCACAGTGCTTTCACAGGAAAGGCATCTCTAGCTAGAGACTGGATGGGGGGAGAGGGGACTGGAAAGAGGGTTTCCACGTGCATCCTTTGGCCATACTTTAAAAGAATCTCCCTTTACACTTATCTTTGTTCTTTCTCCAAAGTTCGTTACTAGGCAGCCCCCAGGTATAATCAGGTCCCTTCCAAGGAGCCTGGTCTGTCCCCCCACACAGACTGGGTAGGTGTCCCCAGACCTGGGGCTTCCCAACAGAGTGGCATGGACCACACTGCCTGCACGTCTGCCTCCCACACTGGCTCCTAAGCCACTGGAAGAAAGGAGAGCATCCCCAGGACCCAGTGCCATCCTGGCACGGGGTTCACATTTAATAAATGCTTGTTGAATGAACGAGTGGCTACGTGAGCGAACGAAGCAGGAGAAATACTTTGGACTCTGTAAAGCAGAGTGATGGGAATGATTATAAGAAAGATGTTCAGAGTTATGAAATCCACCCCTCCGGGCCCAGGGTTCTGGTCTGACGTTCAGAACTAACAGGTGCTGGTTAAACAAAGCTTTTCAGGGAAAGAAATTTCACAACTTCCTTCTTTTCCTCCCTCTGGCCACAAAGGCTGTTGATTCAGACACCAAATTAAGAAATAGATGACTAGACAAATTGCACTGCCAGGGCTTGTCTGTGTGTTGTTGCCCTGAAGCTAATGTTTCTGTGGATGCATTTGAGGTCATCTCCTCCCTCTGCTCTTGGTCTCCCCTCTTCCCCCAAAAATCAGAGCCAGGGAGCTCAATCCATTGCCAAAAAAAGGAAAAAGATCTGAGACATAAAATCATGAACAAATAACCAAGGAGCTAAGGAAAGTAGTTTGCTTTTACCTGTAGCATTTTGAAATTTGCAAATAATTTTTTTTTTAAATTGTACTGGCTCCAAAGAAATGGGAGGGCTGCCCCCTAAAGGGGCAATTCAGCAGAATGAAACTTTGGGAATGACTGGAATTATATTGTCTGCCTGCTATATCTGCCACTGACAGCAAGTGCTCAGTGAGCAGTTTGTTCGTTTCTCTTTCTCCGGGTGTGCAGCTGCATTGCAGGGGTAGCTTCAAGTCATCCAAACCAGGCTGCACCCTGATGGGGAAGCCAGAACCTCTGGGCTACAGTGCCTAAGGCTGGACCACCCCGTGTCTGCAGCCATTTTAGCACGAGTCCCTCTAGGGCAATGCTTAAAAAAAAAAAAGGCTCCGGAGAACTAGGACATTTAGAAAACCCAGCCCGTCTCTATTTGTTGGCATTTTCTCCGGGAAAGATAGCTTCCCTGATGGCTCAACCGGTAAAGAATCCGCATGCGGTGCAGGAGACACAGGGCACTCCCGGGTTCGATCTCTGGGCCGAGAAGATCCCCTGGAGGAGGGCATGGCAATCCACGGCAGTATTCTTGCCTGGAGAATCCCCCATGGACAGAGGAGCCTGGCGGGCTACAGCCCATGGGGTCACAAAGAGTCAAACCGAGCTGAGTGACTAACACACTCTCCTGGAAAATGTATCCACGGGACAAATGTCTGAAGTCTCTGAAAAACAAAAAAAATCACTACACATGTTCTAAAGACAACAAAAGCACGGGAGCGTGTTGCCGTCAGGTGAGTCTGTGGTAATGAAGCAGTGTGGCTGTGATTTGGGGTGCACTAGGGAGGAGACAGGAGGAGAACGCCAGTGGCTCTCAGTCTGCTGTATGGCTGCAAGCACCTGAAGAGACACAGTCAGGCGAAGCTGACATCTGCCAGGGAACAATTAGCTGTGGCAAGCCCTGAGCCTCTGCTCCGCGCTCTGCAGGCTTTGAGATGCTTCCAGATGTCCCTGTGTTTCAACGCAGCATCTTCTTAACACACAGCAGGAAGAAGGAAGCCAGGGGGCACAAGCTGAAAAAAGTACCCACTTGATTACCAAGTTCAGCTTAGTCCAGGAATAAGAACCACTTCCAAGGAGCTATGAGGTCAACATTAGTAGGGTCAGGGAATGTATCATAGAACACCTCGTTTAATCCCATAAAACCCTATGAGGTGGGTCACATTAAGCCACTTGCATAGGGCTTCCCTGGTGGCTCAGTGGTAAAGAATCCACCTGCAATGCAGGAGACCCAGGTTCAATCCCTGGGTCAGGAAGATCCCCTGGAGAAGGAAATGGCAACCTACTCCAGTATTCTTGCCAGCTGGGTGGTAGAGGTCAGCCAGCTCATGTTAATCACAATGAAAATGCCAGGGTTCACCTGCTCTCCTGCCTCTCTTAAAGCTGCAACCCCAAGGTGCAGAGGACCCTCAGATGTGCCCGACCTGGCACCTGGAACTTCTGTGACAGTCCCTTGGTCCTCTTCCCCCTCAAGTCATCTGCCACATTTAATGCACTGACATTTCCCTCATTACAAATCCTTCTCACAGGGGATTCCCTGGCGATCTAGTTACTAAGACCCCGTGCTCCCAATGCAGGGGGCTGTGGTTCAATACCTGGTCAGGGAACTAGATCCCACATGCTGCAACTAAGACCTGGTGCAGCCAAATAAATATTTTTAAAAAGAAGCTTTACTTAAAAAAAAAACTTTCTCAGTGTCTGGAGAGTTCAGAAATACACACTGTATAAAGGGTGGAAAGACATGACGTCTAAGATTTTCTTTAAGCCACTTCAGCCAACCAAACAAGTGGAAATAAAAAAGAAGAAAAGAGGAAATAGAAGAAGCAAATGTGGAAAAATCTCGACAGTTACTGAGTTCAAGGAGAGGTTCAGCCTGGGTGTCAGGGGATTCCCTGGGCTAGACTCCGTATTTGTATACCCTCTTGAGCAGTTGACCTTTTTCATTATAATTTAAAAAATTTTTTTCTTTGCTGGAACTCCTACTCACACATCCATCCTGGCTCTGTTCCTTCTCTTTCTGTACCTTCTCCCTTAAAAATGTGTTTTTCCCAAAGTCTTTGCTCACTTCTTCTGAGTCACAACGCTATGGGCTGGGCCTCCCTGTCGCTTTACTTGAGTTCTCTGTGAAGATGCCCTGACTCTACAGCTTCAGTCATATTTCAAATGTATGTATATCTGTATCTATCTATATACATTCATATATATATATCGAGGGAGAGAACTATAACAAAACTCGTAAATCTATCAGCTAATCAGCACTGACATTTTGTCATGTGTTATATTAGTCGCTCAGTCACGTCCTATTCTTTGAGACCCCATGGACTGTAGCTTGCCAGGCTCCTATGTCCCTGGAATTCTCCAGGCAATAATACTGGAATGGGTTGCCATTCCCTTCCTGACCCAGGAATTGAACCTGGGTCTCCTGAATTGCAGGCAGATTCCTTACTGTCTGAGCCATCAGGGAAGCCATATTTCCTTCGTATTTTTATTATCAACGTTTTCCAAATGTCATTAAAGATCCTAACACCCTAACATACCTACATCTCAGACTCTCCAGACCGACCTCTCTTCCTTGTCTCCCCAGAGAAAACCCCTGTTCTGAACCCAATGTCTCCAGACTATGTTTACACTTTGACTACATAAGCCTGCAATCTATGGAACTGTTTTGTTTTGTAAATTTACAGAAAGCAAGTTCACTGTCTGTGTTTATCTGTAACTTTTTTCCTTCCACATTGTGCTTACCAGGTCACCCATATTGATACAGGAAATTCTGGTTCATGCACGGCGAATGCTGCAGAGTATTTCCGTAGATGACACAGCACAACTTTTCCCCTTACTCCCCTGTGGATGGACATCCTGGCTGCTTCCTGCACACACACTGCAACAGTGACTGTCCTGTGAGGTCTGCTTGTGTACACATGTACAAGCATGCACTTTCCACTGTGCGTCACGTACCAATGGCCCTTTAACACATTACGGTGCTTGTTTGCTTTTCTTATTGCACCACTCAACCCCAAGCAGAGAGTACATTCTCATCTCTATGCTACTTTTTTAGCACATTATGTGAAAGTGTTAGTCGCTCAGTAGTGTCTGACTCTTTGTGACTCCATGGGCTGTAGCTCGCCAGGCTCCTCTGTCCATGGAATTCTCCAGGCAAGAATACTGGAGTGGGAGCCATGCTCTTCTCCAGGGGATCTTTCCAACCCAGGACCCGGGTCTCCTGCATTGCAGGCAAATTCTTTACCCTCTGAGTCACCAGGGAAGCCCGTTCATACCTATTAATGGATTAACTAAAGGGAAGGAGGCAGGAGAAGGGGAGGAGAGGGGAAGGAAGGAAGGAAAAAGGAAAGGAAGGAGAGAAGGAAAGAAGGGAAGGAGGCAGGCCCTAGAAGTCTCCATCATCAAGGTCAGGATCAAAGGACTAGGTAGCCAATAGCACTATTTTGTGGAAATACAGGTATGAAGTTGGCAGAGAGGACTCCATGAGGCATTTTAATCATGATTTATATGCCTGGGATCAAAGAACACCCTCTCAGTGTGCATTATACTCAGTGGAAAAATAGAGTTGTCTCTATTTTTACACTAGTACTTAAACAGACTTCTGATAAAAGCCAGTTAAAGACTAACTTGGATAGTTTTTCAGATGAAATGAAACTACATTGTCTTAAGCCAGCTAAGCCTAGACAGATAAAACACAAGACTTTGTCAATTAAAAAAAAAAAAAAAGAGCCATTTATCTTACCAGCAGAATGAGTTTAGCCAGAGGAATTGTAATTTGGGAATGCAGTGGACAGCAAAGAGATCAAACTAGTCAATCCTAAAGGTAATCAACACTTAGTATTCATTGGAAGGACTGATCCTGAAGCTGAAGCTCCAATACTTTGGCCACCTGATGCGAATAACAGACTCCTTGGAAAAGACCCTGATGCTGGGAAAGATTGAGGGCGGAGAACGGGGTAATAAAGGATGAGATAGTGGGATGGCATCACCAACTCAATGGACATGAGTTTGAGCAAATTCTGGGAGATGACAGGGGACAGACAGGCCTGGTGTGCTGCAGTCCATGGGGTCACAAAGAGTTGGACACGACTTAGCAACTGAATAACAGTGATGCAGCTTTGGCAGACCACAGGCAAATCCAGACAAGGAAGAGAGCTTGCTTTCATGGAGGAGAGGAGGGAGCTGGGAGGGGCATGAGAGGTCAGGCAGCTGGCAAAGGGGCAGGACTGGCCCCGGGAAAGATCCCAAACATTGTGCAGGAGGGGAAGCCAGCTCAGAGAAAATGGGACTGAAAGAGGACTCACTCCCTCCAGCAGGCTAGACTCAGGACCGCACACTGGGCTGCCGTGTCTGCCAGACCAGGGGCAGGGGAGGCTAGTTTGGAGAAAGACAGACAGAAGGAGTCTCTGGGGAGTCGCAGTAGTCATGTACAGATGTCAGAGGTCACTGTTGAGTCATCCCACCGTGTGTGTGTGCTCAGTCGTATCTGACGCTTTGCAAGCCCACGGACTGTAGCCTGCCAGGCTCCTTCATCAGTGGAATTTTCCAGACAAGAATACTGGAAGGGTTGCCATTTCCTACTCCAGGGCATTTTCCCTCCCCAGGAATCAAACACCAGTCTCCTGTGGCTCCTTAGCAGGCAGTTTCTTTACTGTTAGCCCCACCTGAGAAGCTCTATATTCTGCCCAGCAAATTTGAGGAGGTGCTGAAACTCTGGGCTGCAAGGACAGATATAAACACATCATGTTGTTGTTCAGTGGCTAAGCTGTGTCTGACTACTTATGACCCCATGGACTGAAGCACGCCAGGCTCCTCTGTCCTCCACAATCTCCTGGAGTTTGCTCAAATTCACATCCATCGAGTGGGTGATGCTATCCAACCATGTTATCCTCTGCCGCCATTAGGGAGGCACCCAGTGCCAGGGCTGAATTCCACCCTCACATTCTGACCCATCGCCTACATTTTCAATAAGATGATGCTTAGTTTGAGTTTACAGATACATCCAAAACAAAACAAAATGATCAAGAGAACTGGGGCTCTGGCTGCAGACTAAGTTGTTTTGGTCAGAGAGACACCTGGTGGCCCTCGAGAGAAACCACACGGTCCTGCCAAAGGACACTTCTTTTACCCTAAGCACAGCACCAAGGAGTGGCGGGAGAAACCCAGCTTCTTCTGCTACAGAGAGTACCCAGAGTCACCTTTGCAGGGAGGGGGTGGGCCAGAGGGGCGCACGGAACTAGGGCTTTGTGGCTGGAGGGAGTAGGCTCAAAGACCCACCCGGATTCCGTGTCCTGGACAGTCAGCTTGACTGTTGAAATGGGGCAGGGAGGTAAAGAGCTCCTAAGGCCACTGTGAGGGCCAGCTGAGCTGAGTGATGGACTTGATGGTGGCGCCCACAGTATTTGAATGCTGCTTGTCCCCACTGCAACCCCAAGGTGCAGAGGACCCTCAGATGTGCCCGACCTGGCACCTGGAACTTCTGTGACAGTCCCTTGGTCCTCTTCCCCCTCAAGTCATCTGCCACATTTAATGCACTGACATTTCCCTCCTTACAAATCCTTCTCACAGGGGATTCCCTGGCGATCTAGTTACTAAGACCCCGTGCTCCCAATGCAGGGGGCTGTGGTTCAATACCTGGTCAGGGAACTAGATCCCACATGCTGCAACTAAGACCTGGTGCAGCCAAATAAATATTTTTAAAAAGAAGCTTTACTTAAAAAAAAAATCTTTCTCAGTGTCTGGAGAGTTCAGAAATACACACTGTATAAAGGGTGGAAAGACATGACGTCTAAGATTTTCTTTAAGCCACTTCAGCCAACCAAACAAGTGGAAATAAAAAAGAAGAAAAGAGGAAATAGAAGAAGCAAATGTGGAAAAATCTCGACAGTTACTGAGTTCAAGGAGAGGTTCAGCCTGGGTGTCAGGGGATTCCCTGGGCTAGACTCCGTATTTGTATACCCTCTTGAGCAGTTGACCTTTTTCATTATAATTTAAAAAATTTTTTTCTTTGCTGGAACTCCTACTCACACATCCATCCTGGCTCTGTTCCTTCTCTTTCTGTACCTTCTCCCTTAAAAATGTGTTTTTCCCAAAGTCTTTGCTCACTTCTTCTGAGTCACAACGCTATGGGCTGGGCCTCCCTGTCGCTTTACTTGAGTTCTCTGTGAAGATGCCCTGACTCTACAGCTTCAGTCATATTTCAAATGTATGTATATCTGTATCTATCTATATACATTCATATATATATATCGAGGGAGAGAACTATAACAAAACTCGTAAATCTATCAGCTAATCAGCACTGACATTTTGTCATGTGTTATATTAGTCGCTCAGTCACGTCCTATTCTTTGAGACCCCATGGACTGTAGCTTGCCAGGCTCCTATGTCCCTGGAATTCTCCAGGCAATAATACTGGAATGGGTTGCCATTCCCTTCCTGACCCAGGAATTGAACCTGGGTCTCCTGAATTGCAGGCAGATTCCTTACTGTCTGAGCCATCAGGGAAGCCATATTTCCTTCGTATTTTTATTATCAACGTTTTCCAAATGTCATTAAAGATCCTAACACCCTAACATACCTACATCTCAGACTCTCCAGACCGACCTCTCTTCCTTGTCTCCCCAGAGAAAACCCCTGTTCTGAACCCAATGTCTCCAGACTATGTTTACACTTTGACTACATAAGCCTGCAATCTATGGAACTGTTTTGTTTTGTAAATTTACAGAAAGCAAGTTCACTGTCTGTGTTTATCTGTAACTTTTTTCCTTCCACATTGTGCTTACCAGGTCACCCATATTGATACAGGAAATTCTGGTTCATGCACGGCGAATGCTGCAGAGTATTTCCGTAGATGACACAGCACAACTTTTCCCCTTACTCCCCTGTGGATGGACATCCTGGCTGCTTCCTGCACACACACTGCAACAGTGACTGTCCTGTGAGGTCTGCTTGTGTACACATGTACAAGCATGCACTTTCCACTGTGCGTCACGTACCAATGGCCCTTTAACACATTACGGTGCTTGTTTGCTTTTCTTATTGCACCACTCAACCCCAAGCAGAGAGTACATTCTCATCTCTATGCTACTTTTTTAGCACATTATGTGAAAGTGTTAGTCGCTCAGTAGTGTCTGACTCTTTGTGACTCCATGGGCTGTAGCTCGCCAGGCTCCTCTGTCCATGGAATTCTCCAGGCAAGAATACTGGAGTGGGAGCCATGCTCTTCTCCAGGGGATCTTTCCAACCCAGGACCCGGGTCTCCTGCATTGCAGGCAAATTCTTTACCCTCTGAGTCACCAGGGAAGCCCGTTCATACCTATTAATGGATTAACTAAAGGGAAGGAGGCAGGAGAAGGGGAGGAGAGGGGAAGGAAGGAAGGAAAAAGGAAAGGAAGGAGAGAAGGAAAGAAGGGAAGGAGGCAGGCCACAGAAGTCTCCATCATCAAGGTCAGGATCAAAGGACTAGGTAGCCAATAGCACTATTTTGTGGAAATACAGGTATGAAGTTGGCAGAGAGGACTCCATGAGGCATTTTAATCATGATTTATATGCCTGGGATCAAAGAACACCCTCTCAGTGTGCATTATACTCAGTGGAAAAATAGAGTTGTCTCTATTTTTAAAGTCTCCATCATCAAGGTCAGGATCAAAGGACTAGGTAGCCAATAGCACTATTTTGTGGAAATACAGGTATGAAGTTGGCAGAGAGGACTTCATGAAGCATTTAAATCATGATTTATATGCCTGAGATCAAAGAACACCCTCTCAGCGTGCATTATACTCAGTGGAAAAATAGAGTTGTCTCTATTTTACACTAGTACTTAAACAGACTTCTCATAAAAGCCAGTTAAAGACTAACTTGGATAGTTTTTCAGATGAAGTGAAACTACATTGTCTTAAGCCAGCTAAGCCTAGACAGATAAAAGACAAGACTTTGTCAATTAAAAAAAAAAAAGAGCCATTTATCTTACCAGCAGAATGAGTTTAGCCAGAGGAAAAGTAATTTGAGAATGCAGTGGACAGCAAGGAGATCAAACTAGTAGATCCTAAAGGTAATCAACACTCAATATTCATTGGAAGGACTGATGCTGAAGCTGACCAAGCTCTTTGGTCATCTGATGCGAAGAACAGACTCCTTGGAAAAGACCCAGATGCTGGGAAAGACTGAGGGCGGGAGGAGAAGGGGGTAATAAAGGATGAGATAGTGGGATGGCATCACCAACTCAATAGACATGAGTTTGAGCAAATTCTGGGAGATGACAGGGGACAGACAGGCCTGGTGTGCTGCAGTCCATGGGGTCACAAAGAGCTGGACACGACTTAGCGACTGAACAGCTAAGTGATGCAGCTTTGGCAGACCTCAGGGAAATCCAGACAAGGAAGAGAGCTTGCTTTTATGGAAGAGAGGAGGGAGCTGGGAGGGGCATGAGAGGTCAGGCAGCTGGCAAAGGGGCAGGACTGGCCCCGGGAAAGATCCCAAACATTGTGCAGGAGGGGAAGCCAGCTCAGAGAAAATGGGACTGAAAGAGGACTCACTCCCTCCAGCAGGCTAGACTCAGGACCGCACACTGGGCTGCCGTGTCTGCCAGACCAGGGGCAGGGGAGGCTAGTTTGGAGAAAGACAGACAGAAGGAGTCTTTGGGGAGTCGCAGTAGTCATGTACAGATGTCAGAGGTCACTGTTGAGTCATCCCACTCTGTGTGTGTGCTCAGCTGTATCTGACGCTTTGCAAGCCCACAGACTGTAGCCTGCCAGGCTCCTCCATCAGTGGAATTTTCCAGACAAGAATACTGGAATGGGTTGCCATTTCCCACTCCAGGGCATTTTCCCTCCCCGGGGATCAAACACGTCTCCTGTGGCTCCTTAGCAGGCAGTTTCTTTACCGTTAGCACCACCTGAGAAGCCCTATATTCTGCCCAGCAAATTTGAGGAGGCGCTGAAACTCTGGGCTGCAAGGACAGATATAAACACATAATGTTGTTGTTCAGTGGCTAAGCTGTGTCTGACTACTTATGACCCCATGGACTGCAGCACGCCAGGCTCCTCTGTCCTCCACAATCTCCTGGAGTTTGCTCAAATTCACATCCATCGAGTGGGTGATGCTATCCAACCATGTTATCCTCTGCCACCATTAGGGAGGCACCCAGTGCCAGGGCTGAACTCCACCCTCACATTCTGACCCATCGCCTACATTTTCAATAAGATGATGCTTAGTTTGAGTTTACAGATCCAAAACAAAACAAAATGATCAAGAGAATTGGGGCTCTGGCTGCAGACTAAGTTGTTTTGGTCAGAGAGACACCTGGTGGCCCTCGAGAGAAACCACATGGTCCTGCCAAAGGACACTTCTTTTACCCCAAGCAAAGCACCAAGGAGTGGCGGGAGAAACCCAGCTTCTTCTGATACAGAGAGTACCCAGAGTCACCTTTGCAGGGACGAGGTGGGCCAGAGGGGCACACGGAACTAGGGCTTTGTGGCTGGAAGGAGTGGGTTCAAACACCTACCCGGATTCTGTGTCCTGGACAGTCAGCTTGACTGTTGAAATGGGGCAGGGAGGTAAAGAGCTCCTAAGGCCAACTGTGAGGGCCAGCTGAGCTGAGAGTGACGGATTCGATGGTGGCGCCCACAGTATTTGAATGCTGCTTGTCCCCTGACCTTACTGGAGCACAGTAATGGATCGGTTTCACAACAGGTCCTTCCCGGGACCCCTACAGCCCCTGTGCTCAGCTCAGATGGTTACAATGTGATCAGGGAGCTGGGGCCCCCATGGGCAGGCAGGCTTTGTTCCCTTAGTGTCCCAGCGCTGTCCACCCACAAAGCACACCCCTCAAGAAGTCACGTCCATGGGGTTTCCTTTTGTGGGGTGGGAGTATGACAGTCTCTTCCCCGCCTTGATAAATCTCTACATGCTTACATTATTCCTATAAGCGGTTTCATGTTTATATCAGCAAGAAATAATCACCATTTCCTTTTTGGAGGGAAAAAATGTTAAATTCCCATCAGTTCTTATTTTCATTTAGCCTTTGGATGGCCGTCCATCAGTTTGTGTTTTCCGTCTTTTTGAGCAGAGTAAAAAGACTCTGGGATTTCATAGCATTATTTAACGCTCTCATGTTCTATCCTGTAATTTCAGCCTTTGTCATTGTCTTTACACAAAGGAACATGGCAGACAAGCAGACATCTCGCTCTGGAAGGAACCCAGAGAGTGGTGTTCATGTCTCTGCCCAAGCTACAGTTGAAAATGAAGAAAGGAGGGTGATTTCATTCCTAACTCCACAATTCTTCCCAACACCCACTCAGCTTTTCCATACATCAAGGTAATCTGAAAGGGAAACTGAGGGTCAGCAAGAGTGGTTCCTTAAAGCATTTCTTTGTATATGCACCCCTCATCTTTTTTCAAAACAAAAGATACAGTGATAAAATGGTTGTTCGTGTATAAAACTTTATTAACTCGGGAAGAATTTTATATGTATTAGGGAACTTATCTGCTGATATATCATTAGGAATTTTTCAAAGCAGAAAAAATCCTATAATTCAAATAACCTTTTTCTAATTCACCTATTTGATTGGCTGATTTTGGCTTATGCTGGATTTTCTTAAAATACAGGTCATTTTGGGAGCTATCTGGTGGTCCAGTGGTTGAGAATCTGCCTTCCAATGCAGGGTATGCAGGTTCAGTGTCTGGTTGGGAACTAAAACCCCACATGCTGCAGGGCAACAGCCCACACACCACGATGATAGAAAGCCTGCATCCTGCAACTAAGACCAGATGCAGCCAAAAATAAAGACATAAAATTAAAAAAAAATAAAAAGTCATTTTCATTATTCCATCTTAAGCTAGCAGAACAATTTGGGAACAGAACTATATTTTGACATGTCAATTTCCAGGTGCCATTTAAGAAAAAAAGAAAAACTAGAATTATTACATTCATTTAATAGGTGATCCTATCACAGTTTTTCACTTATCTTTCCCTGGTGGCTCAGATGGTAAAGAATCNGTCATTTTCATGATTCCATCTTAAGCTAGCAGAACAATTTGGGAACAGAACTATATTTTGACATGTCAATTTCCAGGTGCCATTTAAGAAAAAAAGAAAAACTAGAATTATTACATTCATTTAATAGGTGATCCTATCACAGTTTTTCACTTATCTTTCCCTGGTGGCTCAGATGGTAAAGAATCTGCCTGCAATGTAGAAGACCTCAGTTTGATCCCTGGGTCAGGAAGATCCCCTAGAGAAGGAAATGGCAACCCACTCCAGTATTCTTGCCTAGGAAATATCATGGACAGAGGAACCTGGTGGGCAACAGTTCATGGTGTCTCAAAGAGTCGGACACAACGGGGCAACTAACACAAATATTAATAGTGATCCTTTCACAATTTTTCATTGAGGTCTTAAAGACTGAAAAGTTTTCAGGAATGGACAGATGTTATGATTTATTCTGGTGCATGTGGAATTCTATCAGGCAAATTTGCTCAAGTTTTAGAAGACAATCTGTTTTCTAAAGAAATGGACTCCCTTGTTTAGGTGGTATCAACCTTCCCTTTCCACAACGGGACATGCATACGACAGGAAATCCCCGCAGCTGGGGCATCCAGAAGAGGGGCCTGGGACACCTGGCATGAAGTTCTAAGGACGCAGGAGGGCACTTAGGACAGTCCGTGCGTGACTCTCCGGCTGTGCGTCACACTGAGCCCCAAGACCATCACCTCGATGACTCTACAGAGAAGAGCTGGTACTAGAACGTGACAAAGGGGGAGCTCTCCCCATCTAATGAAAGATTAAGTCACCAGCATGCCCACGAAACTGGTGTGTGTGAAGCTACTACTGTGTGTGTCAGTGAAAACTGCACCATGTCTATTTCCCTTTTAAGGCAGGTGACCACACACCCCAGTTAGCCTGGGTAGTCCCAGTTTAGGCCAGTTTCCCTGGTGCAATTATTAATAGCACCTTCTTTTTCACTCTTGAAAGTGTCCTGGTTTGGATGATGAATGACACCATGGCTTCACCTCTAGGTATGACTTACTCAGGACACCCCCCACCCACCCCCGGATCTCTCCAGAGACTTCCCAGCAGAGTGCTTTGTTCCAGACTTTTCTACCCTTCTTCCCACCTCACTCCTTCAGGGCCGAGGATCCCCAAACATCACCCTCCTGATGAAGATGTGTGCATCAGTGAACAGCCTTTTGTAGATAATCGCCCTCAACCAGCATCTGATGGGGTAACGTAGTCCGTGTCTGAACCTGCGGCATTGACACTCTGAGGGAGTGCTTTCCTGAGCTCTCCCCACAGACCACTGAGGCAGGCACTGAAGGGAGGGCCTTACACAGTGCTGGGACGGCCCAACAGGGGGCTCTGGCCACCCCCCACCCATCTTTGCCCCCGAAAAGGCACCAAGCAAAGCCAGCGCCTCAGTTCTCCTCAAAGATGGCGCCATACCAGCCCATACACACTTCACTCTTGCAGAGCCAGGCACAGGCAGGTTTTTAGATGAATAAAAAAAATGAAATTTTATTCTAAATATAGCATGGAATGTTTTTGAAATATGAATTATTCTTTCCTGACCAAAAAAAAACCAACAAAAAAACATTCCTGACACTTTTTGAACATCTAAAAGGTTATCTTCTGTACAATTATATAAATATCTCCATATCCCTATACACATAACATTTATGGTCCTAAAAGCTTTTTGAAAAGCTGATACAATTGGATTCTTTAGATATGATTAGCCTTCTCGGCGGAAACAGGAAACATTCCCAGAGCAGCAGCTGGGAACGGAGAAGGACACAACTGAGAACACAGCAGGACAGGGCTGGGGAAGGAAGACTGGAAACAAAACCACACCTCCACCCTGCACTCCGTCGGATTTTAGAGGATAAGACGCAGCACAGACTCAATTATATGCAAATGGGAAGGAGCTATCCGAAGGCAACGTGACAAGACCTCTCGGTCACATTTCAAGCCAGGTCAGTGAATACCTCACCTGGCAGCTTTGTTCTTCCAGGAACAAGGGCTTTTTCCTTGTTGCTTCTTATCAAACAAAATATTGACAGTAGAGCCAAATTAGTGAAAAGACTTCAGGGCCCGCGGACATGAATTCAGATCCCCGCTCTGGCATGCACACTGGCTGTGTGACCCTTGGCGGGATTCCTAGCCTCTCTGAGCCTGTTTCCCGCCTGTGAAATGTGGACAATATTGTATCTACTTTGCTAGTTTATTGTGAGGATTAGAGGTAAGCAATAAAAAGTGCTTATATCCCCCTGAAAAATAACTGACAATAAATAACTAAAGTGTGTGTGAAGGGTGTGATAAGGGCTTCCCCCTTGAAACTGAGAACAGGCTCTACTCACTTAGATTTGGCTAGTATTAGCAGACTTCCACAGGCTCTGCCAATCAAGCTCGGAGTCTGCCGTGGGCCCACTGCTGTCGCTCTGATTATCATGCAACCGTAAGGCCACTGAAAGTTAGAAACAGTTCCCTCGGGAGTGGTGGGCACCCCCTTCCTAAGGCACCAGCTCCATGTGCAGGAGTCGAAGCGTGTGCAGGGCTGGGGTGTCCTCTTACTTGGGTCTCATTGCCCCAGGGCTGCACGGCTCTGGGGAGCACAGACCTGAACCCCATACCAGACCTTGTGAGGCGACTGTCACACCACCGCAGGCCATGCAACTGAAGCCCCTGAAACCAGGCAAGCAGTATCTTGAGCCACAGGCCTCCCCCAGGACCCCATGGGAAGCCGAATTTCTCAAGCCTCAGGCTCTCAGACCCTCAGCCCAGCTAGGCAGCGACAGTCAGCAACCACACTGGATTGAGCGTGAGAAGCCAGGACTCTAGGGAGAAGCGGTTCGCGGGCAACCAAGACCTCTGGTCACCAAGGAGAAGCGTGGCAGGCTTTCTGGTGGTCGCGTGGGCAAGGGGTTCAGGCAGGAGCACAGAAGCCCCTTGGAGAGCAGCAGAGGGGATGTGAGGATGTCAGCCCTGCCCTCAGATGACCGGGTGTCACACCCCCACCGTCAAGGGCAGAGGAGGAAGAGACGGCCCCAGCAGAAAACAAGGGGGCGCCTGAGGTACACGGTGGTCTCAGGCACGCGATGCGCGCGGGTGCTGTCAGAAAGAGCCAGACCCCGAAGTTTCTATGAGCTCTGTGGAGGGGCGCAGCGAAGATGCTGGACCCTATGAGGCTGGTTGTGTCACAAATGCTAAGGCAGGGGATGCGAAGAGGGCTTGTCCCTCCTCTTCTTGAGGCCACAGCAAGGTGTCCGATGAGCCCACGAGCGTGGGCAAGCACGCCTTCCCCCGAGCCCGTGGGACCCGGGGAATCGCGCCCCCTGGGGGCAGGGGAGGGGGATCCAGAATATTCGCCCAGGCCTGGAGGGGCTCGGCCGCCTGCTGCTGCTGCTGCTGCTGGGAGCCTCAGCCACGGGGGCGGCTTTCAGATGCCCTGCTCCTCGTCCCGGTCATTCAGGAGCAGAGACCACTTGTCGCCCCTGTCGTCGGCCACGCCGCTGTGCCGGGACAGCTTGTCGGACTTGAGGGGGGACAGGGACACCTGGCTGACGTAGCTGACCTGGTCCCAGGCCGAGGCCCGCGGGGAGTCGCGCCGGCGGTCGTCCATGCCGACGCGCACGCTGACCTGCGAGGCGCTCAGGGGCTTCATGTGGCCGTGTGCCTGCGCCTCGTACCGCGCCAGGTCCGGCTTCCTGTAGCTGCAGGGCGGGGATCAAGAGCGCCTGAGCCTGGGCGCACAGCTCCCCTCCCCCCATTTAACAAGCCCCATGCAGCCCTCTCATCGAGTCTTTACTGACACGCAGTATCAGAGCCTCGTGGGTTTTAAAGGAAAGGCCACTGAACTCCTAAGGCTAGGCTCTGCCTGATTTAGAAACGTCAATCCAGATGCCTGGTACATAGTATAGAGCATGCGTGCCAAGTTGCTTCAGTCGCGTCCGACTCTGCGACCCCAAGTACTGTAGCCCACCAGGCTCCTCAGTCCATGGGATTCTCCAGGCAAGAACACCGGAGAGGGTTGCCATGCCCTCCTCCCGGGGATCTTCTCAACCCAGGGATCGAACCCGGATCTCCTATGCCTCCTGCATTGGCAGGCGGGTTCTTGACCATCAGGGCCACCTGGGAAGCCCCCTGGTACATAGTAGGCTGTTATTAACTCTTGTTAAATGAAAACATGAATAAGCATCTCTTGTATAAAAGGGAAAATGATAACAAACAGGATCCTATGACCATATATTTACATAAACAGCCCTTGAGCAGAATAATTGGAACAAGCCACGTGTGGTGATTGCTAAGCAGCAAACCGCTGGCTCGAGGTGGAGAAATCATTTACACAAACACATGCTTGGCCATGCTCGGGGCCTCTGGCTGTGCCTGTGGCAGGTGTCCCCGGTGAGGGAGCGAGCCACACACCCGCCCCAGCCCAGGCCCGCCACAGGGACTCACCACTTGAGCTGCAGTGACGAGAGGACCACAGACACGGAGGAGGCCGCCATGGCCGCCGAGCCCATCCACGGCTGCAGCACGACGCCAATGGGTATGAAGACACCTGGCCGAGGGGAGGACGACACTCAGGCCGTGGCCCAGGGCAGACAGCGAGGAGGGCCCAGCCTCGCTGCCCACCCGATGCTGTCCTCCTCTGGGCAGCTCAGAAGCCTCCTGCTGGGTGCTGGCCATGGGCCCATGGAGCTGAGGCAGGCTGACTCAGAGGTGGGCGGTGGGGGCACCATTGAGGGGACTGAGTCCCCCACCTGTTCAGACCTTCCTGGGACCGTCCAGAGGTGGCATCACTGGTCTGGGGGAAGCTCCAGGGGACAGGGCACCCCAGGGACCCTTTGGGGCAGCCATCCCCGGGCCCCTTGAGGTGTGAGCATTGGGACAAGATGCTAATGACCACGGTCCCCGTCTACACGGAAGGTCCTTCCTCGAGGGCGTCAAAGCCCTTGATAAAGGGTGATGAGACCAGGTCCCGGGATAGAGCCACAAGCATGCGAAGGGACGAGCCCCTGAGCCAGCTCTGGGGCAGGAAGTGCATCTACCAGAGCCAGGCGGTGGCGGACACGCCGATCCACCGTGTGCTCAGGCACAACAGGGGCACGTGCAGTGGGCAAGTCTTGTTTCAGTACGGTCTCGGGGCTTCCCTGGTGGCTCAGTGATAAAGAACCTGCCAGCCGATGCAGGAGACATGGGCTTGATCCCTGATCTGGGAAGATCCCAATTAAAAAAAAAAGAGAGAAAAGGAAAAAAAATAGGTCTTGGCCCACATAGACGTTTTCCTTGCAGGAGGGTCTAGAACTTTTCCCTGTTTGGTGACACAAGATTCAGTTGGGGAGGGAGAGGTTAGGAAGCAGAAAACGTCCATCGCTTTCCACAACTATTCCTGAGTCAGAGTAAAACCTGGGCGGAATTAATTCTTAAGATAAAGTTCCGAAGCATTGATCCCTGAGCCTAGCATGCAGCAGGTGCCCCATAACTGTTAAGAATGATTACTTTTCAGACTGTGTGTCTTAATAATGCTCTGGAAAACAAGGCCATGGTAAATAGGATCAAGCACCTTGGCCAGCTTTTCAGAGCGGCCTGGAGTGAATGGAGGCCTGGTTCCTCCCTGCAGTTTCTCATTCATCTTTCATGCTATTTGCGACTCCATGGACCGTAGCCCGCCAGGCCCCTCTGTCCATGGGGATTCTCCCAGCAAGAATACTTAAGTATTGACTGCCATGCCCTCCCATGCCCTCTACCTTAGATACTTACAGAGCAGAACATAAGCAAATTAACTCTTGCCAGAGCTTCTGGCCATAGCTGGGGCCGAGGGGACAGGGCGGTGAGGGCCTACCTGCCGCGACAGGGATCCCGATCAGGTTGTAGATCAGCGCCAGCACCAGGTTGAGCCGTATTCTCCAGACGGTCCTCCTGGAGAGGTGAATGCTGGCCACCACATCGAGCAGGTCATTC
>SJYT01026070.1:114131-151645 GCA_006410635.1 Cephalophus harveyi
AACGTCGGCCGCCTCGATGGCCACATCAGTGCCCGTGCCGATGGCAATGCCCACGTCGGCCTGCGCCAGGGCCGGGGAGTCGTTCACGCCGTCGCCCACCATGGCCACACTCTTCCCCTGGTTCTGCAGCTCCTGGACCTTGGCCACCTTGTGAGAAGGCAGCACCTCCGCAAAGACTTTGTTGATGCCAACCTGGAAGGAAAGGGAAACAGTACTGGATAAAGAAGTAAGTACCCAATAACATCCGGTGTTGCCAGGGGGGAAGCAGCAGGTGCAGAAACCCAGGAGCCACCCCAAACCCACCCCACAGTAAGCCCTGCCGATTCCGGGGCACACAGCAAACGCACCCCCCACTCCGGTCCCAATGCCACCCCCACATCCCACCCTCCCAGTGCTCCTCTCCAAAGCAGCCGCGGACCCGGTGACCTCTCCAAAGCAGCCGTCATTGGCACCTGCGGGTGGTGCCACGCTACCTGCTTGGTCCTGCAAAGGGCTCTTCTCTTTCCCCAGCCCTCCCCATTCTGACTGGGACCACCCCTGACTCAGGCCTCCTCTCCCCTGGAAGGTGTCCCTGTCTGCCAGGCTGAGGGGCAGGCTGGCAGCCCCCTGTACACAGTTTACACTCGCCCCTGGGTCACCCTCCCGACAGAACTGTGAGCTCCCCGAGGGCCATGCTCTCCACGCAGCTTAGTTAGTGCTTGCTGAATGCCTGAATGAGCTTTAACCAGGGAAAGTGGGTACTCTTAGAAGGATGGCTAAGACAGGTGCCACTGCTCCCCTCTAAGAACCAAGTCATTTTCAAAAGCAGACAGCTTTACACACATTTCCCGAAGGGCTGGTATATAACTGCCAGCAGTCTGCACTGGAGCCATCCCCGTGCAGCAGGCCAGGAAGGCAGGCAGGCAGACGTGCTGCCCTTGTGCTGCAAACTCAAGAGCCAAGCGCAGAGGGAGACCTGCTGGGACCCAGGAGGGAGCCAGCTGGTGGGGCGTGAGAAGAGCTGGGCGGCAAAACAGTTCCTTAACATAAAGGCTGCAAGCGTGTTTATCGCAGCCCTAAAGCCATGGTCTTTCTTCCTCACTGCAGTCTGGGAAGTAGAGAACGCCATAACTGCTTCTCTGGGGCTGCAGCCAGCCGTGCAGAAACGATAGCACCCAGGCTCCAGTGATGTGGCCTTTGGGGCAGCGGCAAGGTGGTCCCCTGTGGGCTTGGAGCAGATCAGAGCAGGTGGAGAGGAAAGCCCCGGCGGAGAGAAAAGACCAGAGCAAAGCTGAGGGCTCCACGCACTGCTGCTGTCATTGCTGAGTCGCTCAGTCGTGTGACCGACTCTTTTATGACTCTACGGACTGTAGCCTGCCAGGCTCCTCTGTCCACTGGATTCTCCAGGCAAGAAGACTGGAGTGGGGTGCCTTTTCCTTCTCCAGGGGACATTCCCAACCCAGGGATTGAAGCTGCATCTCCTGCACTGGCAGGCCGACTCTTTACCACTGAGTCACCTTTCCTCCAACTGTTTCTGCCAGCCTAAAATTGCCTGTAATTTCCGAGGTGGGACACGCCAGCCCCTGGCCCGCACCTGGGTGGCGATGGCCCTGGCTGTCTTGCGGTTGTCCCCGGTGATGAGCACCACGTCCACGCCCATGCTCTTCAGCGTGTGCACGGCCAGGGCGGCCTCCTGCTTGACCGAGTCCGCGATGGCGATCATGCCGCACAGCACACCTGCCGGAGACACCACGGGTGAGCACGCGCCAGGGCCCGGGCAGCGGAGGAGCAAGGCAGACTCGGCGGCCAGGGACAGTGTCCCTGACACCGTGTCACAGGCCAAAACAAAACGCCGGACCATACAACAGGGCACACAGTTTTGATTTTGCTTTTTAAATTTAATATACATTTCCAGATGCACACAAAAGTCTGGAAGGACTATCAGAAAGTTGACAGCGGCTCCCTGAGGGGTGGGATAATGAGGGATATTCCATTTTTTCCCAAGTTCTTGAAATTTTCCACATTTTCTGTAAGGAACATCTATTGCTTTGTGGAGTGCCTGACTCGTAATAACTCAATAACTGTTAGCTGTTAAAACATGAGATATACAACAAATGCTACGTAAAAAGTGACAAATGTCCAAACAGCCAAGAAATCCATCCTTCCTTTCTGCTTCTTCCTACAGAGAACACCTGTGTAGAGTTTTGTTTTTAGTGACTCTAAAGACTGACACATGAAGGTGTGTGAGAGCTGAGGCGTGATGGAGAAACGAGAGTGAAGGTGTAGAAGAGGCATTTTAATTGAGTCAATTCCAGCTCTTGAGCTGAGGGGGTGGTGGGTTTAAAGGACTCGGGAGAAGGAGAAAATAGAACTAAAGATAACAGAGAGGAACTTTTTTTTAAAGGAAGCCTTGATTTCTGCCTGACGTCTCCAGCTTCCCTCGAGAGCAGAGGGCAGGGCCACTTCCCTTGAGAGCAGAGGGCAGGGGAGCGGGGCAGTACCATCGATGGCCACCAGGATGGCCGTCTGGCCCTTCGTCTCATGGTCGGTCATGGCATCGCGGACATCGCTGGTGACGGTCAGGCCGTTGCGCCTCATCCATTCCCGGTTTCCGATCAGCACAGAGAAGGTCTGCGTGGCTGCGTCTGCTCGAAAGAGGGTGCGCTTATTCCCACAGAGCCCAAGGTCACCGTGAGAAAGCACTAAAGACCGTGGGATCCTTCTCGTAGCAAAATGTCCACTTGCTGGTTCTGGAAAAGCCACAACCTGGAAAGCATCTCTCGCCACCAGCATTGAAGGACCAGGGGGGAAGAAAATGACAATTAGCATGCAGAACCGTGGTGTGAATCAAGGTGTGTGAAGGTGTTACAAACACATTAAATACCACGTAGTGTACCTACTGGCCTTTAGAGGTGTCTGCTGCCGTTTCTACAGGGATTAGAGCAGTTAATTATGTGTTCAGAATTGACCAGACTCCTCTCTGGCTCAGTACAGACGACACAAGGTGAACCAGCTAACCACCAGCCCATGTGTGTGAAACACTGAGGGTACACCTCCTAAAAGGACAGGTGAGCCCTGCACCTGTCACCTCTAACTCAGATGACACTGACAGGCAGGTCCCTGCAAGGCAGAGAAAAGGTCATCAGGGGCTTTAAATGGCTAGAAGGTGGGTAACAATAAAATCTAAGTCAAAATTTAACTACCAATATACTTAAGAGCAAAACTCAACCTGGGTTTTTTTTGGTTTGAGGCTTTGCTTCCACTCTTATGCTGATGGCTAGCAAGCCACTCTTTAAATAACCAGGGCCATCATTCAAAAGGCAGCTGCCCCTCCAGTGTCTGCTCTTCCTTAGGTAGACCACTTCCATCCTCTGTCCCTGACTGCTGCTAGCTTCGTAAATACTTCATATCCCTTCAGAGCCGACCACATGGAGGTTTCCTGGTTATCAAGAACAAAAGGACTCCCATTGGTCTACCCTGTAGCTGACGAGAAGCAAGACTGGCCTGGAATCAGAAAGAGGAGACTCAAGATTAGGGGGCAGGTAAGCAAATTCCGACTCCTTGGCAAAGACCCTGATGCTGGGAAAGGTTGAGGGCAGGAGGAGAAGGGGACGACAGAGGATGAGGTGGTTGGATGGCATCACTGACTCAATGGACATGAGTTTGAGCAAGCTCAGGGAGATGGTGAAAGACACGGGAGCTGGCGTGCTGCAGTCCATGGAGTTGCAGAGTTGGACACAACTAAGCAACGAGACAACAACAAAAAGCAAACTGTGAATTCTAAGTCATACGCCACTTTTGTCTGCCATTAGCATCAAGCCACATCAGAGGACATGAGAGAAGCTGCAGGCTGCCCTGGGAGGCAGACAGGCAGCACACCAGCCCCTAGCCAACCCTCTCACAGGCAGGAACCTCGGGGTGAGCCTGGCTTGGCGCCCTCGGTGGTTGGACCCAGCCCCGGGCAGATGGAGCGGTGGAGACCAAGCCCAAGAATACCTGTTTCTGCGAGCTCGCTGCCGACTCTGTTCAAGTGAGCAGTTGGTGGGCCCTGCGGGCGCTCACCCTGGGCAAGGATGCTCTCCACGCTGCTGACTTTGCAGCTGATTCCACAGCCGGGCACCGCCTGGAAGTCCATGCAGCACCCCAGGGTCTCCGTGCCAAGTTCCTGGGGAGCACAGGGAGAGGAAGCAGAGAACAGCGGTGAGTTGAGAGGGAGGCAGGACAGGGGCGGGGTGAGGGCAGTGGGGAGAGCAGCAGCTGCTGGGAATTAAGGGAGGGATGGTGGGAGAACTTCTGGAAAGGGAGGGAGAGGGACTCGAGCCAGCAGCTCTTTTTCTCTCATCTGACACAGATGCTTAAAACAGCCTCAACTTTGGCCACCTGATGTGAAGAGCCGACTCACCGGAAGAGAGCCTGATGCTGGGAAAGACTGAAGGCAGGATAAGAAGGGGATGACAGAGGATGAGATGGTTGGATAGCATCACTAACTCAATGGACATGAGTTTGAGCAAGCTCCAGGAGTTGGTGATGGAGCTTCCCTGGCATGCTGCAGTCCATGGGGTCGCAAAGAGTTAGACACAACTGAGCGACTGAACAACAAATTCTCTCCTAGAGTCTGGATGCCTGGGCATGCTGGACAGGATGTGGTCCAGAGAGGAGAAAGGCCGTGCACATCAAATACTTTCAAATAAAGGCTGGGGGCGGCAGGGCTGAAGGTACCAGAGTGGGGGAAGATTTTATTTTTATGCTGAAAATAATTTCATAAAACTACAGAATAGGTAAGTGGTAACTAACTCTTCTGAGGTAACTGGCCATGTACAGACTCTGGGGGGAAGGAGCAACATGGCAGGAGAAAGGACCTGGGCTTATTCGGCTAACAGAACAGAGGGATGCCTGGGGTGAGCTGAATCTTTCCTGAAACATCAGGAGGTTGAGAGGGGAAACAGCCGAGCCCCACACAAATGACGCAACACAACATAAGCGTTCTGGAAGACTCCCTGTCCGGCAAGAGTTGTCAGCTTTTCCTCAAGGCATCCATGTCACCCTTCGACATTTACTGTTGATTGTACCGTCCAGACAGTTTACACGTTGTTCAGGGCGATATTCCAGCACATCCCTGGGGCCTCCATGTTCAGACTGAAAACAGAGAACGCTCACCTGGCCCTTTCGTCTGGAAAGATCAAGGGTGATGGCTCGCCACTGACTGTGCCAACAACCCACAGGCCTCTGGTCACTTCTGCTACTTCACCTCCATCCCAGGCATCCCCTGTGGAGTGGACTTCTCCTGCCCTCGCCCCAACACCCCATCATTGTTTGTATCCCTTTGCACGAAATGCTCATAAAGGACTGAATCCGTATATCTGTCTTCCTCACTCGACCCTCAGCTTCCAGCAGGCAGAGTTCGCATCTTATTAACTCTTACTGTCCTGAGCTCAGATGCTCAGGGAATGCCTAATGAATGACCCTGCACACTGAGCTGTTTTGTGATCATCTGGAAACGTGACAGGGGACCTGCCGCTGTGAGCTGCACCCCCACCTGCTCCAGGGGGGGCCTGCCCAGCCGTTTCCAGGCCACACACACCAAAGTGAAAGTGTGAGTCACTCAGTCGTGTCCAACCCTTTGCGACCCCAGGGACAGTAGCCCGCCAGGCTCCTCTGTCCATGGGATTCTCCAGGCAAGACTAGTGAGTAGGTTGCCATTCCCTTCTCCAAGGGATCTTCCCGACCCAAGGATTGAACCTGCGTCTCTTGCATTGCAGGCAGATTCTTTACCATCTGAGCCAGTCTCTTTAAGCACACATGCCAAGGCGCCCTGCTAGAAGCAGCCGGCTCGGGGAGTCGGGGCGGCGAGGAGGAAAGGCGTGTGTGGAGGAAGGAGCTGCGAGTCTTTTGGGGTAGCTGGTGGGAGTGGGGAGCCAGGGGGAGTGAGGGCCCAGCGACGCCCAATGCACCTACCTCTTTACAGTATCTGGTGACCGCCACGCCCAGGGGGTGCTCGCTGCTGGCCTCCGCGGTCCCCACCACAGCGAGCACCTTCCGCAGGGGCAGCGTGGCCATGTCCACAAGCAGGAGGACCCGCGAGACTTTGGGGACCCCGTGGGTAATGGTGCCAGTTTTGTCGAACATCACGGTCTTTATCTGCCAGAAACAACCCCATCTCAGTGAACAAACACAGATGGGGCTCTCAGAGCCCTCACAAGCTCAAGGCAGAACTTCACCCGACCCACCTCGAGCAGGTAACAACACTCCTTCACGCTCATCCCAAGGGTTAACCTCTCCTGCTGCAAAAAACTTAGCTCCCTCTCTGCCCAGTTCTCAGAAAACTCCACAGGAGCTCTCACTGATGTAACGGGAGGCGGTATGGTACCCTCCCCAGACAGTAACACCATGCAGACCTCTCCTGGTGTCATGTCAGGAGGGCTGACCCTGGGTGCCTGCCCTTCTCCCTGTCCACCCTATCTGCCGGGCTAAGCACTGTTTTCTCTGGCCCATGTCAGTGCAAAAGCCTACGGAGTATAGCGTTCTCCAGCTCCACGTTCAAGAAAGGAAGGGAGTGTTCCCTGGCCTTAATTACAAGCAACCACAGAGCCAGCCTGAGGGCCCGTCCCCCTCGGTCAACAGCAGCCTTGCACTGGTCTCTACGGGTCTGGGCTTGGCCATACTCGGCTACTGTGCTTACATGGCCCAAGTCCGCCAGTCCCCGGACCCTGGACAAGGTCGGCCCTTGCTGTGCTCAGACTGCGTCCTGCAGGCTTGGTTGTCCCCCACTTAGCAAACAACAGACTCCCCTTCTTGTTTCTCACTTCAATACCATTAACGGGTCTTCCCTCAACCATTCTGGCCGGTTTTTATTCCAGCCCCAACTAGGCTGCCAGGAGGATCTTCCCAGCCTGCGATCATGCAGGTGCTTGACCCCACTACACCCCATTTTTTGGGTAAGCTGTGGATCCTGGACTAAATAAACCCGCAAGGCTCTTCAAGGCCCCTCTCTCCGCCTCCTTCCTCCCTTCATCTCCTGACAGTCTCTCACTCCATGACTGTCCTCATTTATTCAGAAAATATCTGTGGGGTGATCTCCACGTGTTGGGCTCGGGGCAGGACACCGGGGACACAATGACGGGGAAACAGTCACAGTCTCCCGATCTATGGGGTCTGGGGACCGGGCATCGCGACCTCCGAGTCCCTTCCATGTGCTGGTCCCGTGGCCGGACCCCCTTCCAGTGCTGTCAACCGGCAGGCCCCAGACCTTCCCTGTCCACCTGCGTCAACCCCCGTCCCATCCAACACACACACATCTACAGTCAGGCCTCTCATACTGTCCTCATGGCAGCTCACACTCTACATGGCACCTGCAGTTTACCTGCCCCAGGTCTGTCTGTCTCACTAGACTGTAAAGTCCTTCAGAGCTGGGGCCCAGCACGGGATCCACACACACATTAAACACTCAACAGATAGCGAAGAAATACAGGGAGGACGGAAGGCTGGGGTTGCTGGCTGAAGGGAGATTCCTCATAGATACTGCCGCCCGCTTCTCCACCCCAAGGTCCCGGGACCTTCCCTGGAGCCCGACCACCTGGCCGTGAGCCTGGCTCTGCATGTCTGAGCTGCAGGGCCCCTGGCAAGGCCCCCGGGCCCCCGCTGCACTTCCCTCACCTGTAAAATGGACACAACCAGCCCCGCCTCCGTGCGGTCACTGACATTACTCATGCAGCATTCAGTCCCTTAACGGTGAGCTGCTACGGTTCCTACGTCACCCCCAGTGAGTCGGGGCTTCTGTTTTACTTAATCAGCAGGGCTTAACGAGCCCTCTTTCAGGTTTTTCTCATTTTCAAACTCAAATTTGAATACGAAATTTAAACAAGTACTGTTTTCACTAGGACTATTTAAAAAAAAATTGTGCAGTTGTACAGCTACAAAATCACCCCACCCGAGACCTCGAAGGGAGCGGGGGGAGCCGACCTTGTGGGCCATCTCCAGGGGCTTGCCTCCCTTGATGAGGATGCCGTTCTGGGCGGCCACCCCGGTGCCCACCATGACGGCCGTGGGCGTGGCCAGGCCCAGCGAGCAGGGGCAGGCGATGCAGAGCACCGTGATGGACGTCTGGAACGCGAACCGCAGGACCACCTCTGCCTGGGAGATACCCTTGCTGGGGGCCTGACAAGAGGGGGGAGACGGAGGCAGGGCGAGAGTCAGATGAGGCATCACACAGAACTCTGATCACCAAAGAACGTCTCACTCTGTAATGACCTCTATGGGAACAGTATCTAAAAAAGAGTGGATGTATGTACATGTAACTGATTCAGTAGAAACTAGCACAACATTGTAAATCTTCCAATAAAAATTCATTAAAAAAATAAAAAAGAACATCCCAGTGCAGTCGGGGACTCGGAGATGGCTGGATGGTGCTGGGCGCAGGACGCGTGCTATTGCATGGCTCACATTACTGCACCACATCCCACCTTCCCAACCTGATCTTCAGGGAAAGGCATTATGAGAGGAGAGAATTATAGAAAAGTCCCCAAACGGGGAAGAACACAGACTCTAGAATTGGACCATGTAGGTCCACGTCATGGCCCTGACGGTGTGTCTCAGCTTCCTCAAAACGGAGATGATAATGCCCACCTCCCAGGTTTTTGTAAGGATTAAATGAGATAATATATAGTCCATGGGGCCACAAGAGTCGGACACGGCTTAGCGACTAAACCACCACCACTTATAAATACATATAAATATAAACATACTTAAGACCGCTCCTGACATAGAAAGAGAAGCTTCTGAGAAATTATAACTATTACATCATCATTATTCTTCTATTATTATTATAAAGCTTTAAAACATTATAGATTTCCAGGGAATTGACTCAAAGGTAATAAACACGTGGGAACAGATATGAAGATATTTCTCATAGTGTTTTTTTTCATAAAGGCAAAAAACTGGGAACAATCAATAGGGGATTGGTTAAATTGTATGTACAGCTTGCATAATGGAATATTATGTGGATGTTAAAATGATGATGTACATATATACTTAGAAAGATATCAGTAACATTGCTGACTTAAAAAAACAAGCACAAAATGGCATGTGTTAATTAGTGCAAAATTATCTGCCTATATCTCTACACAGCCCTTCAACAATCCTGCAAAGATGTTCACCAAAGTATAGGGGTTTGGAGCCATCTTTATTTTCTATTTTTCACCAGTTTCCTTTATAAATCCCAAACCAAAAAAAAAAAAAAAATACAGGTCTCCTTCTCAGTTACCTGGTGACACACATCGGTATGATTATCTGCAATCTAACATCTTCAGTGATCTCACTTTATCTTTCAAAATGGCTAGTGGCTCTGGTGAACAACTGAGAGATGCTGGAGTCACTTAATTACAGTGAAATGTGTTTTCTAAATGGAGGATACATTCAGCTTCGATCTAGTCTTTGAAAGGTGGGGTTCTAAAATAAGATACATTAGTAAGGGTCATTCAATTTTCACAGAAACAGTTTGATTTAGGTAGAAGGGCATGGTGTTTAACCCATCGTGTGATGTTTTAGAGGTAAAGATGGGTGCTTTTTTAAAGCCAGGGATTCTTGTCAAAATCACACCTCGCATTCTGAGGGAGGTGGGGTGCACTTCTGGAGGGGAACATGAACCCTGTCCCTACAAACGATTTTCAAAGAGCAGAGTAACAACAATGTCTTAAAGGAACATATAGTACCTCCGGGGCCAGCATCCTCCCTGATATCGCAAATAAAAACAAAAGAAGCAAAAGTAAGACAGAAGGGCAGGGATCAGCAGGAAGCCACCCATTCCAACTTGTTCAGGACTGAGTTTCCCACAGGCATGTGCCAATGAGATGCTCTCCCACAAAACCAGAATTTCTGGCGGTCACGTGCCATAATAACCACTGGCAAGAAGTTCTAGGAATACAGTCACAGGCTTCTCTTCTAAGCGCAGACATCTCTCCTTAGATGTCAGAAAGTATCTAACTTGAACATCTTTCATTTTAAGCAAGGAAATGTGAGGGACGAAATGACAGCTAAGTGAATGACATGCACCCAAGTATATATATGCCTCTATAGATAAAAATGTTTTTTTAAAATATTCATTCTGTATTTACAGTTTCTTATTTTATGGCTCTAAGGCAAAATATGCATTAGACTGGGCTAAGTCTGAGATATTTTTAAAAATAAGGGAAAGTGTTGTTCCACTCACTGGGCAGTTATCAAATGCTACTCCCAGTGGGCCATCAGCTTTTTCTGTCTATCAAGGTTTCTCAAATTCAGCACCACTGACATTTGGGGCCAAATAATTCTTTGTTGCGGGGGCCTGTCCTGTGCACTGTTGGGTGTTCAGCTGCATTCCTGGCCTCTATTTATTAAATGCCAGTAGCCCCCCTACCTTAGTCACGACAACCAAAAACATCTTCAGACTCTGCCAACCAAAATCACCCCCAACTGGGAATCACAAATGTACACAGTCATGTCCAAAGCAGAAAAAGGTGTGTGTGTTCTTTTTGGCGGCGCCATGCAGCATACAAGACCTCAGTTCCCTGACCAAGGGGCGAAGCTACGCCCCCTGCAGTGCACGCGCCAAGCCTTAACCACTGGACCGCTAGCAAAGTCCTTGAAGCAGAAACTTTTTGTAACTTTTTCAAATCTGATAAAATTGTATTTCCGAAGACAGTATTCTTCTTCCACTTTTTAAACTCAAAAATGTATATTCCATTGTTTCATATATAATAATGCCTAATAATTAGCAAAAAGCTATTAGCATTACTCGGGAAGCTGCAAGGTTAGATTTACATGGACACAGCCAGCCAAAATTATTTTTCTTAAAAATGGTTAAAGAATATTATCATGCTTTTGAAACTGCATGAAAACTCCGGGAGATGGTAAAGGACAGGGAAGCCTGGCGTGCTGTAGTCCATGGGGTTGCAAAGAGTCAGACACGACTGAGCGACTGAACAACAAAAACGGTAAGTGAAATCGTGACTGATGTGACCGATCTTCTACGATGTGTTTCATAACCTCAAAAATGGCCAACAGTGCAAGAATGCAAATGCTTTAAGCATTACAACTGAGAGCCAACGGTGTTTGAAATTATCAGAAAGTAAAAGGTGTCTCTAGTGAATAAAAAAAAAAAACCTGCAGGAGTCGAGTGATTGATTGTCCCACCCTGGCTGAGGTTGTGCTGCCAATAAGTGAAGCAAACAAATAAGCTGTAATGGAGAATTAAAGCCCAGTGAATCTAAGACATGAAAAAACAGTATTAATGGCAATTGATTATTTAAAACACAACAACCACACTGCCCACAGCATTCAACTTACAGGAAAGTATTTCTGAACAACACCAAAATCGATAAAACCGATTACAATCCATACCACCAACGTCACAGTTGAAATGATGATGATAAATGGGACAAAATATCCACTAAACCGGTCAGCCAGTTGCTGAATGGGTGCCTAGGGAAATAAAACACCAAGATCGTGGGAAGTTACAATCTCTGAAGAAACATACCGGCCATGGGTGGACAAGGGCTGGGATTCCTAGCTCCCTCATTAACTATAGTTATTAGTCAAATCTCTCTAACTCAATAAAATCTGCCTGATTCTGTGGGACTCTTGGAATAATTTCTAAAAGCAGGGAGCTGAAGTCATACTGCTTTTAAAATTCCTTCAGTACCTTGGACATCTGGGCCTCTTCCACTAGCTTCACAATCTGGGCCAAGGTGGTATCATTGCCCACGTGGGTGGCAGTGATGAGCACAGAGCCATGGGCGTTCATGGACCCGGCGATTACCATGCTGCCGGGCTTCTTGGTGACGGGCATGGCCTCTCCTACAGGTGGGGAGGAGACCAACGTTACATGAGGAGCCCGATCGGTATCTCCAGGGCCCAGGCAGGGCACTGACGCCCACCCAAAGGGACCGAGTCCGCACCTGTGATGAGGGACTCGTCGGCCATGGTGTTGCCTTCTAGGACTTTCCCGTCCACGGGAAACTTGCCCCCGGGGACTACCTTGATGATGTCACCTCGTTGCACCAGCTCCATGGGCACCTGTTCCTCCCTGCAACAGAAGCCGCTCAGGTTACACTCGGGGCCACGCGGGAAGCCTGCCCCCTGGCACGTCAGCCAGGTCGGGTTCTGGACACTGCGCCAGCTTTACTCCGAGCAGTGGTCATCACTTGATCTACTGTGTACAGACTGCGTCGATACTGTGCAGCTGCTGAGTGCCAGGCACTGTCCTAGAGCTGGAGAGACAGAGGTGAGAAGGACAGGCAAGTCCCAACCCTCATGAAGTCAATTCTGTGGAGCAAACAGACCAGCAAGAGAGTTCCAAGACTTAAACAAGTGCTCTGCTGACAGCGAGGTGACTGGAGGGCTGTTTTCTGTGGTGGAGGAGGAGGAGGGAAGGGGACAGGCCTCATTTGAAGACGACATTTCAGCTGGATGACAAGAGGACCCAACTTACAAGGAAAGAAAACTCAGGGGAGAGGGACTTCCCTGTGGTCCAGTGGCTAAGACTCCACCCTCCCAATGCAGGGGGGGCTGGGTTCCATCCCTGGTCAGGGAACTAGATCCCACATACCGCAACTAAGAGTTCACATGCTGCAACTTTAGATCCTGTGTGCAGCAACTAAGGCCTGGTAAAGAAAATTTAGGAGAAAAAGAACAGCTAATGCAAAGCCCTACGGAAGGATGGAAGGGGCCTTTGAGCAACAGGAAGGCTGCAGGCAGGACTGGAGGGGTTTAAGTGAAGCAGATAGAACCCGGACCATGTTGGGTCTTGCAAAGTGTGGGCTTTGGAAGTAAGGTTTTTAGCAGGAAAGTGACACCGGTTCACATTTTCAAGTCACGTCTCTGGCTGCTGCATGAGAATGGGCTGTAGAAGATCAGTCACATCAGAGATGCTTGCCTGACTTCCACACAGATGTGGACTGTTCAGTTCAGTCCAGTCGCTCAGTTGTGTCTGACTCTTTGCGACCCCATGGACTGCAGCATGCCAGGCCTCCCTGTCCATCACTAACTTCGGGAGCTTACTCAAACTCATGTCCACTGAGTCAGAGAATAGGGGTGAGAAACTGGATTTGAGCTGAGATTAGAGGTCAAACTGGGAAGCTGTCAAAATACACACAGAATTGAAAGTCTGAAACGTAAGAGCTTCCCCAGGAGTGTGGCTAGAAGAGAGACCTGGGACATCTCATCTTAAGAGGCTGAGCAGGTGGAAGCGACCACAGGAAGGGGCACCCAATCCAAGGTATTGAATATGCGGATGTTGTGGATTTTGATGCAACTATGTATAAAATTCATCACGCCCTACACTTGGGATTTATGTTCTTCAGTGAAGGTAAGCGACAGCTTAATAAAAAAAGAAAAAGACAAAGTTTTAAAGGGACAGAAAAGGAGGAGAAACGCTGGTGAGAGGCTGACATGAACATTAAATGAGAGCAACGGTGGGATCTGGTTCATGGACATGATTTGATGTCTCTGGCAAAAGCGACTTTAGCAACCGGTGGAGGAACAAGGAAGACTGGAGGGGGCTGAGAGACTGCAAGACGAGGAAACCAGACAGGAGCTGGAGGCAGCCTGCAGAAGAAGTGCTGCATCTCCCCGAAGCCAGAAGCGAGGCCACAGGCTAAAGGGGACAGTGGTGGGACCAGAGTGGTTTCCGGGATGCAAAGAAGGCCAATAAATAACCGTTAAAATGAGGCTGACCGGAGATATGCAGAAGCCTTATTCTGTAAAAACGCCCATGTTATGAAATATGATTTAAGAGTCAGTTTGTGTGTGTGTGTGCTTAGCTGCCCAGTCATGTCTGACTCTTGGTAACCCCATGGACTGTAGCCCGCCAGGCTCCTCCATCCAAGGAATTCTGCAAGAATACTGGAGCTGCTTGCCATTTCCTCCTCCAGGGGATCTAGCAGGCCCAGGGATTGAACCTGCATCTCCTGCACTGGCAAGCAGATTCTTTACCACTGTGCCACCAGGGGATCCCAAGAGTCTGTATTTGTAACTGTAAAGAACATGGGCTCTGGAACTAACACTGTAGGTTCTGTCCTAATCCACTACTTAACACTTGTGTGACCCTGGGCCAGTTGCTTAGCCTCCCTGAACCTCAGTGTCCACATCTGTACAATAAGAGTACTCGGAGTTCCTTCCTCATAAGGGCTTTTTTTTTTTCTCTTTTGGTTAAAAATAAACATGTTAGTACAGAAGCTGGCAAATAGTAAATGCTATATAAGTCCAATAATGACAATAATCATTATTGTTTTTAATATCTACCAATCTTACACATAGGGCTTCCCAGGTGGTGCTACTGATAAAGAACCTGTCTACTAATGCAGGAGATGTAAGAGACACAGGTTCGATCCCTGGTTTGATCCCTGGGTCGGGAGGATCCCCTGGAGGAGGGCATGGTAACCCACTCCAGTATTCTTGCGGAGAACCCCATGGACAGAGGGGCTTGGTGGGTTAGAGTCCATAGCATCACAAAGAGTTGGACATAAGGAAGTGACTTAGCAGTTAACCTTCTAAAGAAGAAAGTTCTCCCTTTTTTATTTTTGGGCTAGTTGAACTCCTACCTCAGTATCAAGTTGAACTTGTAACTCTCAGCCTGACTAAATCCTCCAAATCTTGCGAGGCAGACCCAGCTCATGCACCACGTTCTGGGAAGCTCTGTTTGGCCACCACTAGCCTTCTCCTGGACACGACTGAAGCGACTTAGGAGCAGCAGCGGCCTTCTCCTTCTAAGTTCCAGACACACTGCCTGCGCCTCTCACTTGGCGTCTAGCACACATGCACCCCCTTGAACCCTTGCTCATCTTAGTATGTAAACGCTCTGCCTGCTGAAGTGGGCTTACAGGAGGGATCTTTCTGTCGTGGCTGCGCCGGCCCTCGCAAGGTCGTGTGTCACGTCCTGTACACCATGGGTGTGTGCTGTGCAGCACACACGCTGATATAAATTAATCAAGGACTTCTGACAGGGATGATTACCTGATGATCACATTGTCTTCACCAAGGGTCACGACAGTGGCTTCCGTGGCTTGCAGAGACATGAGTTTGGCAAGCGCTTCTGAGGTTTTGCTCTAAGAAACAACCAGAATGTAAAGTGTGAGCGAGAGTAAGCTGACCTGTGCAAACCCAGGCCATCACTCACAAGGCTGGTGTTAGAGAAGACCCTGCAAGGAAGGGTGGCCCCTTGACACAGCCCCTCCACATGTCTGTAGGCTTTCAGGATGGGTGTCACCCACTGCCCAGGGACAGAGAGCTATGCCATCACCACCCTGAGTGTACGGGGCCACCAAGTCCTGCGAATTACATTTCAGGTGGAAGAAACAATACCCATCTGCCCACTGACCGTTTTCTTTCAGGTTCACTCTAACTTTTTTAGGACCCAAGTTCCATTCTCTTATAGGACACACCGACATCTGGAACAATGGTGGTAAGAACGGCATGACCCTGAGGTGGGAATGTGGATATCTAATCCAGGAAGCCACACGCTCGGTTATTTACCAAGAGACGATGCGACCTCTGACCTGAAAGCCAGGGTTCTTTCCACTGCACGCGGCGCCTGAACAAAGGCTTTTAATAATTAACCAGATTAGCTGGGATTTTAGAAGTAGCAACTGGTTTGGAGATTAGCGGCTGGGGCACCTAATTATATGTAGGTTTCACGTTTCTTCGAGTCGTGCTCTTGACGGCGTATCATGAGTAATTCTAACCACAGTGTTCAGATGAACTGAGGTCTGTGCTACTGAGGAAAGAGCTCTGCCTTTAATCTGAGGCTGCAGTTACCTTCACCACGTGTTCCAGCCACCGCCCCAGGGCAATGAAGACGAAGAGCATGGGGGGCGTGTCAAAGAAGGTCATGGGGCTCCTCTCGGCCTTCTCAGCCACGGCCACCACCAGGATGACGAGGGAGTAGACGTAGGCGATGCTCGTGGCCAGCACGATGAGCACGTCCATGTTGGCCATCCCGTGTCTCAGAGATTTGTAGGCCTGGACATAGAAGTACCAGCCGCCGAGGAACTGGAAGGCGGTGGGGGAGAGTGACAGTCGTGACGGGGCCCCTCGGGTCTGCAAATACTCTGGGCTCACCCATGACGCGGACATCCCTTTGCCCTCCATAACTGACACGTATGAAATGTACTTCCTCACTCAGAGGACTTCTGGCCACAGGAGTGGATGCTCATGGGAGACCTTTAAGACCCAGAGGACTCAACTATGTAAACGACCATGGATGGTGAAGAAAGTGAAAGAGATCATGGTGCGTTCATACTGGACACAGTGCTATGCGGTCCCTGAAGAGACCGCTGATGGGAGAGACGTACACAGTACGTGGTTGACTGACAAAGCCAGTTATAGATCAGTGGGTCTAGTATAAGTCTATTTCAGCTGTAAAAAAGGCCTATGTCTGTAGTAGTGAATACATACACACACAGACATATATGCACCTAAATATGTATTTTTCCTATACAGACAAGGATCGGGAGAAAGAAAAACAAATTCAGCCTATAAATACTTGCCTCCAGACAGCCCTAATTAATATGAATTAATTCTAATATTCTAGTATTAAGCCTAATGTTAAGTCAGGAGTTTTATTTTATATTCCAAAATAAATGGAAGGCACGTCTCCCACCAGAAACACAGCTAGTTCCTGAATGTGGTCCCCAAGGTAGACATAACACAAGGGCTGTGCCTTTTAAATGATGATTCCCCGGGACCGCATCTCGGTCATCCAAGACAAGATATAGAACAGCAGCAAGAGCTCCAGGGTGGTCCAGCTGCTGCTTCTAAGGGCGAATTCAGCAGGAAAAAAGCAAACGCGCTGCACCGGATCAGCAAGCCTTGCCTCGAAAGGGCTGCTGCTCCGGGGGAGTTTGGTCATCTGTGAACTGCCCATGATGCCAGGTCCTTTCTCGTTCCCCATGTTAGGCCCTTAGCGTCAGCCATAAGATAGAAAAAAATCAGCAACGGGCTGGGTGGCGGGGAAATAGGCAATGAAGAGGCACCGGGAGCAATGGACAGCATGCTAAGCGGCCAGAACCTGCCGGCCACACGCAGGCATGCCGGGCAGGTGTGCCTCCCGCCAGCCCCCGATACGCACCTGTACAAAGGTGCACAAGATAAAGAAGATGAGATTCAGGATGGATAGTCCTGGGACGACGTTGTGGTCCAGGACCGAGGACTGGGGCTCACGGCTGGGTATCAACATATAGATCATTAAACCCATGACGGGGATGCCAAACACCAGGCTGCACAGGAAAGAGTTCTTCCACCTGGAAAGCAACGCCGCAACACGGACATGTCAGGCTCCGCCTGCCGCCTGGCTTCCAGGCTGGTCGCCTCGCGAGGACTCGGTCTGAGCCTTGCCTCTGCCCCGTGTCTGGGGCAGACCAGCAAGGGCTGCAGTGACGGCAGTGCTCGCTCCCGACATCGGCCACCTGAGGGGACATCAAAGGTCTAAGCCTCCCTGCAAGGATGCTCCAGGGACGTTTAGACGCAGCCCTGGTCTGCCCGTGGCCGAAGCGGTACCTCCAACCTACAGGCGAGGCAACCAAGGCCCAGAAAAAGCTGCGAGTTCAGCCCCAAAGAGGCTGACCATCCTCAGACTATGGCTGCTACTGTTCTTTCTTCAAAACTCACATGTTAAGTGCTATCCAATCTTTAGCCATCAGTCATAGGTAGCTATTTAAATTAAAATTAAAGTGAAGTCGAATTAAAAACGTATCTCCTGAGTCACGGTGGCTGCATTTCATACAGGGCAATGCAGACATACAGCATTTCTGTCATAGCAGAAGGTACCACGGACAGTATTGTTGTAAAGGGCTAACATTACGAGGTAAAGACGATTAATTTAGCAGAAGGTGCTGTGGGAGGTGGCGGCGGGATGGGGGGCAGTTGAGGGGAGCGATAGGGTCCCCAATTAGCACAGAATCAGGCAGGTGGGGTCAGGGAGAACTGGCCCCATAGGCAGAGCTACGGTTTATCTTTTCTGTTCTACCTACTGCTTTATTTCCACCTTGTGGTCCAAGTGATGAGCGTTGGGGATCCTCTGGGCCAGGGAGGCACGAAAGCCAATCTCCTTGTTATCAAAAGGAGGAAACAAGAAAGAAGGCTCTTGGTTAAAACAGGCATCGGGAGAAAGCACTTTACATCTTTGGAAATGAGGTTAACCTACAACTGCCTCTGATGACTCATGACTTCTGTCCCCACATCACCCTACAGATGCCGTCCACAGGGACGCCTGCTCCTTCTGTCTGCAAAGGCAGCGGATGCTGCTGGGAGGTGGCTGAGCCTGCCCCGAGCTGACGGATGCCGAGTTACAAGCTTGGGATTTGTGAATGAAAGACTCCCCAGTATCAGCTGGGGAGTTGGTCAGTGGCCACTGCCCTCTGCAGGATGAAACTGAGGTCAGAGGTCAACCCCCCGACCAAAGCCACAGCATCCTCGGAAGTGCTGGATCCAGTCACAGGGCCCCCACCCCTCAGCACAGGCCCTCCCGCTGAGCAGACTGTGGCTCCAACAGCTCATGTGGTTTTTTTCAGGGATTTATCTTGCCCAGTTCTTTGGCTGCCTCACTTCTCTCCTCCACCCTTCTCTGCCTTATTTGATCTGACCACTAGATTTCTGATTCCCTTTATGAAATTACACAGAAAAAGCTGTCAGGAAATGTCCTGTCAGTCAGCACAATAGAAAGAGGGGCCCCGGGGACTCTGATGTTGGGATTGTACACAAAAATTTGTTACAGTAGGAGAAACAGCATGTAAGGACATCTAAAGACAAATCCTTCACAACTAATGCCGGCCTAGTTACAGCAGGAAATGATGCCCCAGAGATGCAGGAATGGGGGCCTGACATTGCCAATATTCCCCAAGTAAGAACAAGGAGGGAGCTACAGTGAGCTGGGTAGAGGCCAGCAGGGTGTTCTAAACAAGAAGTGGCGAAGACCTTCCCTGGTGGTCCAGGGGCTAAAACTCCAAGCTCCCCAAGCAGAGGGCCTGGGTTCAATCCCTGCTCAGGGAACTAGATCCCACATGCTACAACGAAGATTACACATGCTGCAGCTAAAAAAGGGATCCCACATGCCACCACTAACACCCAGTGCTGCCAAATAAACTATCTTTTATAAGAAAGAAACAGGAAGGGTACTGGAGATATGCTCCAAGCTCCACCTGGACACTCCCATCATTACTGCATCCGTCAACTTCTCTCCCTCACCAGTGCCTTATCATCACTGTTCGGTAAGACCTGCGCCATGGCAGAAACTGGATGCCCACTGAGCTTGGAGCTGGGAGATCTGGGTTTGAGTCCCAGGTCTTGCAACCTTTAGCTGGGTGCGGGGGATCTAAGTCCCTGAACCTCTCTGGGGGAATCTCTCTTCCTCATCTGATAAAGAAGCTGAGTTATCTACCTCTAAGATTAAGGTACTATATCAACAGCAGTAACGGTATTTGCATATAAAAGAGCTCTGCTAGGTGAGACAACAGACAATACCTCTCTTACACACCCACCCACCCACACACACACACACACAAAGGAAAATTTAACACAACTCAAAGCCTGCTCTGAAATGTTTCATTTCATAAGCCACAGTCCCTGCTAAACTTCACCATTACGAGTTACAAGTTCATCTCGTTCAGTTTTGACTGTCTCGGCCCAGCCAGATCACTACTGATGCTCTGATAGAGCACAGACCTGGGAGAGGATATGGAATGTCTATGGACAAAGTGAGGAAGGAAGGGAGTGGAGGTATATCAAACTGTGTTGACCGATTTTCTAAAGGAGAAATGACTGAACTCTCTCGCTGCAAAGAAAGGCCAAATGCAAGGAAACGCTTCCCAACACCAACAGTCCTTTCATCTGCAGATACTTGGCACAGATGTAAATAATATTAAAAATTACTATTAGTTATTTATTTATTTTTTTTGGCTGTGTTGCATGGCTTGTGGAATCTTAGTTCCTAGCCAGGGGTCGAACCCAGCCAGGCCCTCCTCAGCGAAAGCACAGCGTCCTAACCCCTGGACTACCAGGGGATTCTCACAATTAGTCGACTTAACACCATGTACCAGGAATCCTGGTGATGCTGCTGTTTCTCAGGGACTACTTGAAATTAAAACAATAATGTCTTTTTCTTTTTCCTGTTGTTTAGTTGTTAAGTTGTGTTCAACTCTTTTGAGATCCCAAGGACTGTTGCCTGCCAGACTCCTCTGTCCATGTGATTTCCCAGGCAAGAATACTGGAGTGGGTTGCCTTTTCCTTCTCCAGGGGATCTTCCCCACCCAGGGATCAAACACACACCTCTTGCAACCCTGCATTAGCAGGTGGATTCTTGGCCAATGAGCCACCTGGGAAGCCTCCTTCACTGATTTTCAATCTCAGATTATCTGATACTTACTAAACCCTTATAGTTTTAAAATAAGTCAACTTATTTCCATGGGAAAATCTGAAGATTTTATCAATATATTATACTAGCTGATTTTCTCTGTTTTTTAAAATTAGCTACATTTTGCTCGTTTTTCTCTGATGATTATAAATCACCGTTTTTAAAAAGGTGGGTGCAAAATTTTTTGGATGAATGACTCACCTCGATAAGTTTGACAATATCCCGCGGACCAATAATTTCAGGATCAAACTTCACGTGGGCTTTGCTGGTGGCGAGAGCCACAGAGGCGTAGGTGATGCCTTCTGTCCTCCTGAGTTTGGATTCTATGTTGTGAACACAGGAGGCGCAGGTCATCCCCGTGATCTGAAGCAAAGGATGACAAAGATCCCACTGACCTAGGGTCCAGAGGACTCCATCAATGGCATACAGGGAGCTGGTTAACAGGCAGCCACAAGAACTCTGTCCTCCTTCCCAACGTGCAAGCCTCCAAACCCCCAGTGCAAGATTTTAACCCCAGACATTCCCCAGAGGCTTCAGGGAATATAACCAGTGGTTCCTCCCCACCTCAGGTACAGGAGACCAATCACTAAGTAGATGGCAAGGACTGAGGCCTGGCTCCCAGCTCTGGCAACGATGGGCTTTCACAGCCCTGTCCTGGTTATCCATTTCTGCCACCCCAGAAATGTGTGCACCAGCGTGAGAAAGGAATTCCAAGTGAGTCAGCCATCTGTCATCTGCATCAAGTGAGCCAGACAACTAACTCTTCTGAGTATCACTTCCCTGGTGGCTCAGATGGTAAAAGTGTCTGCCTACAATGCAGGAGACCCGAGTTCAATCCCTGGGTCGGGAAGGTCCCCTGGAGAAGGAAATGGCAACCCACTTCAGTATTCTTGCCTGGAAAATCCCATGGATTGTAACCCTGGTAGGCTACAGTCCATGGGGTCACAAAGAGTTGGACAGGACTAAGCGATTTCACTTCTTCACTTCTTCTGAGTATCAGTGGTCAGCACTTCCCAGAAAACAAATTAAATACAGACATAAAATACCTGAGCATGTGATGACAATACAAGTATCGATAACACTTAGTGTGTTAAAAAAATAACACTGCAATTAAAAAAAACAAAACATTGTTCAAAAAAATGTTTTCATCTTTCCCACTGTCTTTTTTTTGTTTGTTTGGCCACACCACACAGCATGTGGGATCTCAGTTCCCCATTCAGGGATGGAACCCACACCGCCTGAATTGGACGCTTGGAGTCTTAACCATTGGACTACCAGGGAAGTCCCCCTAAATGACAGTCTTGTTCTAGATTTCCCATTCCGTAGTCTGTGCAGAGACAAGCACCTCTGGACCTGGAGGTTTTCAGAGGGGCCCTGCTCCTGTTGCCAGCCCTGATTCCGGCTGTAACCCAGCGAGTGCTACCCTGGGCCCCTCTGCACACACCGAGGCCCGGCCAGAGCGGAGGGTTTGCTCTACAATGAACACCACTTATCAGGACCTCAAAGTGCCACGCATGTCCTCAGCACTCGTTCTTCAAACATTTACTCACCACTAACAGCAGGGACTAAACACAGCAAAGAAGAAAGACGCAGTCACTTTGGTCAACAGCGTTACTCAATGCTTGTGGATTCCTTCTAAGTCTCCCTTTATTTGTACAAAAGAAGCTTTGCACAGAAGTGCTTGTGAACACACTCTATGTGAAATAGGAGACCCATCTGTTGTCTTTCATGATTTGTTGACAAGTACAGCTGGAGACAGTTGGCAGACAGGAATGCATGCCCCACCTCGTCCCGCCCCCTCCAGCAGCACTGGGTACAGCAACCACCTCGGCATTCACCCCGGACCAAGTGCCTGGCCACACTCTAGTCACCAGACACCTTCCAGATCCGTTCTGTGCCTCCGACCGAGCCCTCTCCCCCGGGATAGCTTCCTCGCTGACTCACATCCCACGGCCTGGACACCCCTCTGGCCTTTCAGCTTCCCTCCCGGCCTCACGGGACGTGTTCAGATTTGACTCCCTTGAACCACCAAGCTCAGGATAGCTGCTGTTTCTAATTCCTCTTCCTCGCCCACCACTGCCTCCTCCTAAAACCCTGGATGCATCCCTATGACACAGACGGCATTGTTCCACAAAACAGATCCTAGTCACTGGCTTCAAAGGAGAACCCAACGATGACAGGATATAAGCAAGATGGGCAAGTGTCCTGCTCACAGCCCGGGCTGCGGAGGCCGTCTTGGGCCTGCACCGCCCAGCCCCCTGCTCCAGCCCAGCCGCCGTGCTTACCATCAGCTCGAGGTCGCCATCCGAGCCCGTGTAGTCTTCCATCACTGCTGCCTCAAAGCCCAGGTCCTGGACGAGCTTTGCTATCTCCAGGGGCTGGATGGCTTCCGGGTTGTACTTCACCTCTGCCTTTCCCGCCATCAGGGCAACCAGCACGGACAGGATCCCTGCAACCAGCGGGGCACAGCTGGAACCCTCCGGGCCAGGCCTCTGGGAGATGATGAGCTCAACACAAGCTAGCAGAGGAAGGCCTCTGTCCCCAGGAGTTTATAGAACAGTGGTGCTCACACTTGGCTGGGCGTGAGGATCACCTGGGGAGGAGCACTAACAGTCACCGTACCTGGCCCTTTGTGTTAGGCACACAGTCGTGTCTGACTCTTTGTGACTCCATGGACCTTAGCCTGCCAGGCTCCTCTGTCCATGGGATTCTCCAGGCAAGAATACTGGAGTGGGTTGCCAGGCCCCGTACAGGGGATCTTTCCCACCCAGGGATCAAACCTGAGTCTCATTATGTCTCCTGCATTGCAGGCAGGTTAAAGCTCTCCTGGGGGTTCTAATGGACAGCCAAGCGTGAGAGCCACCGTTCTAGAGCCACGCTCCTCACACGTCACTGGACATACACATCACCCAAGGACCTGGTGAAAGCACAGACTCTGGCTCAGTGGGCCTGGGGTTCACTCTGGGGGTCACCCCACTCCCAGGCTGAGCCATGCTGCCACCCCGGCAGGGGCAGCTTTGAGTAGGGCCCTAGGAGACACTGGTGAGGATGTACACCTCAAAGCAGGGGACGGAGTCTGCAGCTGGCCACTACTGTACACCAAGGAGGTACTTTTTCCCTCCACTTTCATACATAGGAGAAAAAAATAATTTTCAAAAGTGGTTTTCCTTGCTCTTTTTCCGTTTTCAATTGCTTTCAGGAATGTAAAAGAACTCCCACGGACTATCTTGCTACTGCTATTGCTCATTAATAGTTTAAGGGAGGGAGGTCCTGCCTTCCACTGAGTGAAAAAAATAAATAAAAAATAAAATACTACGTAATTTAATTTGGAAAAAAAAATCATTTAAGGGGAGAAAAGAAAGCTCATTCACGTAAATGAAAGGAATGATGTGCTTTTAAAAACAATGTCATAAGGGATAAAATGAGGGATTCAGGTGAGGAAGAGAAACATGGGCCTGTGAACCACAGGGTAACTTCCGAGCAATCTGCCCAAGGGTGACAGGGGAGCTCCAGGAACACCTCAGTTTGAGAACCATCCTCTAGAGCTTCAGGAAGCCCTAGGCCTGGTGAGCAGGAGGTCACAAGGAGCCGCAGGAAGACAGACGGTGACCCTGGAGGCCAGCACAGTCATGGTTCAGACATTCTCCAACACAAAATTGGGACAGGATTTTTGTTCCACTTTCAGGCTTAAGAAACCAGATGGCCGATGTTGTTTAGAGGACAAAATTTTGGCGTTTTTACAACTGTTTATGATTTACAGGGACAACAGGGCAGAATATATGAAGCTGGAACTTCTCCCCAAAATACAGGCTATTGATGATGTGTTTGACAGTAAGAGGCTTTGGAAGGGAAAACCACAGACTGCTATCAAGACAAGCTAGGTGGGGAGGCCACTCATGACTGTACCTTGACCTCTAAACCAGATTCCCCATGGCTAACTCACTCAGAGATCCATTTTATCTCAAACTAAATCCTCCTTAAAGGGCAGAATGCCAACTACTCCAGATGTTTCCAGAGAAACATCTATCCTCTAACACACAGTGAACATGCCACCAGATTATCAGTGCGTGCTAAGTCATGTCTAAGTCTTTGTGACCCCATGGACTGTAGCCCGCCATGCTCCTCTGTCCATGGGATTCTCCAGGCAAGAATGCTGGAGTGGGTAGCCATTCCCTTTCTCTAGGGGAATCTTCCCAATCCAGGGATTGAACCCGCATCTCCTGCATTGGCAAGTGGGTTCTTTACCACTGAGCCAACAGGGAAGCCCCACCAGATTATCAGGGCTCCTGATAAACGTGGTCAGAAGAGACGCCCAAGGGCGCACACACCGCCCCACATTGCTAACTGTGGCGCCCGACAGTCTGCACGACGGCCTTGCGGCAGCATTCTAGGCTCAGTGCAGAGTGGCCCTCTTACCAGGCTCTTTCTGCAGGCTCCTCTCTATGTTGGATGCACAGGACGCACAGGTCATGCCTGAGATCTGCAGGAAGCACTTCTTTGGGGCCACCGTGGGGGAGGCCGGCAGGGACTGGGGCGACTGGCGGGGGATGTGGTTAGTATGGAGCCCCCCTGGCTGGGGAGCCCCTCCCTGCGTGGGCACAGGTGCGCCAGCCGCCGCGGGCCCCACGGCACTGCCAGCGCTGTGGTTGCCAACGTGGTTGCTGGAACAGTTTTCTAGGACAGAAGGTCAGAAAGCATTCAAATTAGAAATCACTCAGACTAGAAGAATGAATTAATTTTTTTCTGGAACAGGAGGGTCAAGCCTAACAATATTCAGGTCAAAGTTCATGGAGAAGATATGGGTGGGGTGGGGAACCGGAGATTTCATCACTGAATCTCTCTCTCCACAGTCAGACGGAGACACGATTCCACACGTAGGAAAACACACCAATACTGCAAGGATGGAATGTTCTGGGTAGACAAATGCCCTAATGGATGATGACAATAACAGCAGTGATAAGAACTCACCAGGCACCCCACCCAAAGCACACACATGGCCTCCTTTAACTGTCAACGTAGCCCTGTGGCAAATACTGCTACTGATATTCTTTTACAGATGAAGAAATGCGTTATAAGAAATTAAATACTTTGCCCCAAACCCCTCAGAAATCAGGGAATCGAGCTTACACATCTGGACTTTTAACCACGATAGCATCCTGGTTAACAGAGGCCCACTCCCTCCTCTCCGAGAATCAAACTGCTCCAAACACCTTAACTGAGAGTTGCTGGCCCTTCCCTCATTTGTCTAAGCCCTCCATACATTCTGGGCAGGAGCCTTTTGTCAGCTGTACCCACTGTGAACATGGCCTGGCAGTGTGTGGTTTGCTTTGTCACTCTCATCTAATGCTATCTCTTTTGATAAAAGAAGCCCTTGATGTGAATGAAGTCCAATGTACAGTCAACTAAACCTGCTTCCGTGGTGATGCACTCTTTCCTCTGTTAATGGACATGTCTACCTCAACACTGAAAACATCCACGATGTTTTCTTCTAGCTCTGGTTTCTTCGCTGAGCTCTGTTATCTCACAGGAAGGTCTACATTCAGGTCACTGATATGCCTCACGTTAACTTCTGTGTAGGTCTGAGGTGATGGTCAAGGGTAATTTCTTTCTGCTTGGATTTCCAGTCATCCGGCTCCAATACTGAAAAGGCCATCCTTTCTCTGCCGAGTTCCAGGGATCAGGGAGCAGACATTTGCCCACCACACATGTATAGACAGATGTTACTAAGCATCAACCAGATCAAGATATACAACGATTTCATCGTTCTGAAAAGTTACACTTTTACGATGACACAAAATACTCTTGAAGAGTATGTAGAAAAGAATGCCATCATTTGACGATGAACTCTCATTACTTCTAAGTCCACAGCCGCTACAACAGAAGCTCATTTTCTGGAAAGTGCTAAAACTACTTCCACTCACATGGAGTGCAGCTGATGGACACTTTCAGCACCTTCAGTGAAGACCCTCCAGTGCTCCGGCCTTAGAGGCCCTCCACATTCTGGATGCAAAGACTATCACCTCACCTAGCACAGCTCTGCTCTCCTGGACTTTGTCCTTCAAAATGACTCTACCTTTGGATCTCAGGCTCTTAACATTCAACCTCGTACTCCTAATCCATCAAACCCTCCTGCCGCTATCCATCACCACTGTCTGGATTCACTTGCCTTTCTATTCAAATACTGTGGTCAACAGTTTCACTAACATTCGTGCTGTTCTCCAACACAGAGGTCTTACTCAACTAAATTCTAAGCTTCTGAAGACTGCCAAAGAAAGTTTAAATAAATGAACAGAAACTCAAATCAGCCTGTGCTCCTGGGTCCATTATGCCAACCCTGAGAGGGCGTATACACTGATTTGGCTTTCGGGAAATCTACTTAACAGTATTATCAAAAATGATACCTCTAACACTTTGGTACTTAGTAGTGGCACAATAAATATTTGTGATGGAATGAAATAAGGCTGATATCCTATGAACCAGCAACTATGCTTTCAGACATTTTATCACAAGGAAATGAGTCTGTGCAAGGAGAAACAAATCTTGTGGTTGGACGACTGTCCTCAAGGAACCCCTGGTCAATTCAGAGTGACGGAAAAAAATACAAATAAGGCCTTTTTAGCATTTACGTGGTTATAAAAGACAGTCATCAGCACACTTACAGTTTATCCTAAATTAAGTCTGACAGGTAAAATACAGGACGCCCAGATAAAACTGGATTTCAGATAAACAAGGTTTTTTTTTTTTTTTTTTTTTTAGTATGTCTCAAATACTACATGGGACATACTAATTCTAAAACATTCTTCACTGTTTATCTGAAATTCAAATGCAAACTAGGTGTCCCGGATTTTTATTTGCTAAATCTGGCACGCTAAGTACCTCTTGGGCTAAACAGAATTCTCATAATTCAGGCCAATCAAAACCCCTGTTTTCTCCCCAGGTTTACTTTTGGTCGAAGTCAATTATTCTGGATTATGTAGTTCAAGGCAAATGTCTTTTTACTGCCACAAACTTGATTCCACTGTTGAAAGACCTTAAGCCTCACGCAAACAGCAGATGGCCACTCCACACTGCACTCTTACCTTCTGAGGACAGGATTTACTGTCCTGCTGTTTTCCTTACTGATTTTTGTTTAAAAACAAAACTCCTTCCTGAAACTTGGTACAAAAACAAAGTACAGGGTGGGGCCTAGTTCCTCCTCATGACTCACCCGCTCCCATCAGGGGTGTGTGCACAGGAATCTGAGCCCCCTGATCCCCCTGGCTAGGAAGGGCTCCTCCTGGGGGGAGGTGAGTGGGAGTGGGCCATGAGGGGCGGGGGGGGAGGGCAGGGGCCAGGACTCTGCCATCTCCCCTGGCNATGGATGGAGTAAAGGTTTCTGCAGGAAAGGAGACCATTATGGGACCGACAGATACGGGACAGGCATGGCGAGTCTGAACACAGGCAGAGAGCACAGAAGAAGGGCACAAGCTGTCTCTTATACACATCTGGGGGGAGGGCAGTGGCCGGGTTTCTGCCATCTCCCATGGCTCACTGCCACCCTCCCCCTGCAGAGGAGCCTTCCTACCACCACCGACCCCCCCACCTCACCAGCCCTCCCCTGCGGCCCGGCATGGTTTCCCCTTCTCGCTACCACATGAGCTCTCCGGAGGGGCTACGCCTCACTGCCCAGCGGCCCGCAGCTCACACAGGCCTGGCGAGGGGCAGCAACACGACAGGCGCCAGGACATCGTGCAGGGCTCCGCGCAAGGAAGGTGGAGGGAAAAGCAGCAAGTGAGTGGCTGGTGGGTCAATGGGAGGGGGCTTGGGAACAGCCACCACCCAGGAAACCGTCTACTGAGGTGGGGTCAAGCCTGTGGGCCCCTCACTTTGTGAAGGCAGTCTTGTCCCCCTCTTCTCACAGCCGTGGCTGGTGGCAGGGGAAAGGAACCATCGTCCCGCCCTTTCCTTCATTTGCCCTTTCCCTCATTCCCACTTTCAACAGAATGGGCTCCAGGGGCTGAGACCAAGGCCCTGTTGTCTTTATTATTCTGTTTTGTTCAGCAGAGAAATCTCCGAGCAAACGAGGATGGCTCCTTTAGAGAGAGGAGGGCCAGATGTTCCCACAATATGTTTTTTACAAACAACACAGGATCAGCCTTCTCTTCAGAAAAGAAGCCGAAAGTGCGAGGAACTCAGCATTGACTCCCAGCGACCTGAGAGGCAGCACAGAAACACCCGGGAATTCTAGCTCCTCGATCCTGACAACGGGCCCACCAGGTTAAGTTGCAGAATTGTCAGCTCGGAGGACCCGGGAGGCAGGGAGTGTGGCTCACCTGTCCAACCGTGCGGGGACCACATCAGAAGACGAGAGAGAAAGGAGACGCCCCCAGGGAGCCCTGACGCACATCACCACGTACCGGCCAGGATGGAGGCCTCGAATCCCATGTCCTCCACCGCGGCTCGCAGTTCTTCTGGGTGAGTTCGGGATGGATCGTACAGAACCACTGCAGTTCCTTCGGCCAAAAAGACTGAGATCTGGTGCACGCCCGCCCTCTGGGAGATCAGGCCTTCGATGGACTGGACGCAGGACTTGCAGGTCATGCCGGCGATGGCCAGCATCATGGTACAGGGCGCACTGGGCACCGTGGGGGTCCTGGAGTCTGGCCCACTCCCTTCCGCCCCATTGGGAAAAGAGACTTTAAAGTTCCCAGGAGGCAGGGCCTCGATGGCCCTCCGCAGGGCCCCTGGGGAGATGAGAGAAGGGTCGTACTGGACTCGGGCAGTCCTGTCCTCCAGGGACACGTGAATACTCTGAACCCCAGGGAGCCGGCCGATATTGTCTTCAATGTTCAGGACACAAGACTTACAGTGCATTCCATCCACTCTCAGGTGCAGGGGGACCCCCTGGCCCTCCGGGGTCTCAGAGTTATTGTCATTCTGATTAACGGGAGCCAGAGGGGCCGCTGAGAGGGTGCTCTGGAGCCGCTTGACATCTATGGGTCCCAGGCTTATGGGGGCCACCTTGTTCTTGATGACGGCTTCAAATCCCATGTCGGTTATGTGGTCCCTGAGGTCTTGGGGTTGGATAAGGTAAGGCTGGTAAGTGATGACTGCCTCCTGGTTGCTGAGCGAGACGCGGACCCTCACGACGCCCTGCAGTTTCCCAATCTTGCCTTCTATGGAGCTGACACAGGACTGGCAGGTCATGCCCTCCACTCGAAGCTTGACCACGGCCTCCGAGGTGGGCGAGACCCTGGAGGCCCAGGAGGTGGCCTTTCCCTCGGCCACACTGGCCTGAAAGCCCATGTCTTCAATCTGATGGCAAATCTGCATCAGGCTTACCACTGAGGGCACGTACCTCACCTCAGCGCTGCCCTGCTCCAGGGAAACCGTAATGCTCACAATGCCTTTCAAACTGGAGACCCTGCCCTCGATGGACTTGACACACGACTGGCAGGTCATGCCCACGATGCTGATGGTGCCAGTGGCCATCTGGGAAGAGCACACGCCATCCAGGTCATCCTCGTAGCCACTGTTGTCAAAGGCAAAGCTCTGCTTCATCGCTGGCTCGAAAAGCTTAGACAGAATCTAAAGAAAGAGAAGGAACATTTTTTATCCTTCAAGTGAAACGTTCTCTAAAATCTCCCAGCTTGTCTGGGCCCTGAGAAAATGGAAAACAATACTGATGGTATCCAAACATCTCAAGAGGACAAGAACATCAAAAGATACTACTTATCAAATGAATGGGCTTCCCTGGTGGCTCAGTGATAGAGAGTCCACCTGCAATGCAGGAGATGCAGATTCAATCCCTGGGTCGGGAAGATGCCTTGGAGAAGGAAAATGGCAACCCACTCCAGTATTCTTGCCTGGAGAATCCCACGGACAGGGGAGCCTGGTGGGCTACAGTCCATGGGGCCGCAGAAGAGTCAGACACAACTAAGCTTCTAAACAACGACAACAACAAATTTCAAATGAAAGGATTCGGAGGGGTTCCTTCCAGCTCTTTCTGCGATTCTGAACGCAGAAGTCAAAAGCCCACCTTGGTGAAATGTTTTTCTACCATGGATGGAGTAAAGGTTTCTGCAGGAAAGGAGACCATGATGGGACCGACAGATATGGGACAGGCATGGCGAGTCTGAACACAGGCAGAGAGCACAGAAGGGCACAAGTCCCTCGAGACCTTCCCGACTCCAGTCGACACCTGAAACCGCCCCACTGGGCTTGGTCCTTTTGGCTCAAATTTCAGAGGTCCTGCCGGAGTGCAAATTCACAGGATAGCCAACACCCTAAATCTGCCTCTCTTTCTAGGCGTGTCCGACTCATTCTCTTAGCAGGGGTTAGATTTAATGACCACCAGGCACATGTTCTGAGTACACACCTCCTAGCCCGTGGGGCCAGACCAAGGGTCAGGAAGGATGCTCCTTGAGCTCAGCAGTGCCCAGGGGAGCAGGAGGGGGACAGCTGGAAGAACAGGAAGTCAGCCTGAACAAGACACTTCTAGGAGCTGCCTCCACAGAGTCCCTGCCCAACATGGACCGCTGTAGTTATTACTCAAAATGAAACATGCTCCGCCAAACTAAAGGGATTCATTTTTTTAAATCTGATCATGGCTCAAGTGTAATTTCCTGAACTCTTCTCATGATGTTGTGGCTTCAGTCATTCTATTTAGCAAAATTTCCTCTTCCTAAGATCCCAGCCTCACCACTCTCTTAATTAGATACAGTTTTTCAGTTCAGTTCAGTTGCTCAGTTGTGTCTCTTTGCGACCCTATGAATAGCAGCACACCAGGCCTCCCTGTCCATCACCAACTCCTGGAGTCTACTCAAAGCCATGTCCATTGAGTCGGTGATGCCATCCAACCATCTCATCCTCTGTCGACCCCTTCTCCTCCTGCCCCCAATCCCTCCCACCATCAGGGTCTTTTCAAATGAGCTCTTTGCATCAGGTGGCCAAAGTACTGGAGTTTCAGCTTCAACATCAGTCCTTCCAGTGAACATCCAGGACTGATCTTTAGGATGGACTGGTTGGATCTCCTTGCAATCCAAGGAACTCTCAAGAGTCTTCTCTAACACCACAGTTCAAAAGTATCTATTCTTTGGCGCTCAGCTTTTTTTTACAGTCCAACTCTCACATACAGTCCAACTCTCACATCCATACATGACTACTGGAAAAACCATAGCCTTGACTAGACGGACCTTTGTCGGCAAAGTAATGTCTCTGCTTTTTAATATGCTGTCTAGGTTGGTCATAACTTTCCTTCCAAGGAGTAAGCATCTTTTAATTTCATGGCTGCAATCACCATCTGAAGTGATTTTGGAGCCCAGAAAAATAAAGTCAGCCACTGTTACCCCATCTATTTCCCATGAAGTGATGAGACCAGATGCCATGATCTTCATTTTCTGAATGTTGAGCTTTAAGGCAACTTTTTCACTCTCCTCTTTCACTTTCATCAAGAGGCTCTTTAGTTCTTCATTTTCTGCCATAAAGGTGGTATCATCTGCATATCTGAAGTTATTGATATTTCCCCCCGGCAATCTTGATTCCAGCTTGTGCTTCCTCCAGTCTAGCGTTTCTCATGATGTACTCTGCACAGAAGTTAAATAAGCAGGGTGACAATATACAGCCTTGACGTATTCTTTTTCCTATTTGGAACCAGTCTGTTGTTCCATGTCCAGGTCTAACTGTTGCTTCCTGACCTGCATACAGATTTCTCAAGAGGCAGGTCAGGTGGTCTGGTATGCCCATCTCTTGCAGAATTTCCCACAGTTTATTGTGATCCACACAGTCAAAGGCTTTGGCATAGTCAATAAAGCAGATATAGATGTTTTTCTGGAACTCTCTTGCTTTTTCGATGATCCAGCAGAGGTTGGCAATTTGATCTCTGGTTCCTCTGCCTTTTCTAAAACCATCTTGAACATCTGGACGTTCACGGTTCACGTATTGCTGAAGCCTGGCTTGGAGGATTTTGAGCATTACTTTACTACGTGTGAGATAAGTACAATTGTGCGGTAGTTTGAGCATTCTTTGGCATGGCCTTTCTTTGGAATTGGAATGAAAACTGACCTTTTCCAGTCCTTTGGCCACTGCTGAGTTTTCCAAATTTGCTGGCATATTGAGTGCAGCACTTTCACAGCATCATCTTTCAGGATTTGAAACAGCTCAACTGGAATTCTATCACCTCCACTAGCTTTGTTTGTAGTGATGGTTCCTAAGGCCCACTTGACTTCATATTCCAGGATGTCTGGCTCTAGGTGAGTGTGAGTGGTCACACCATCGTGATTATCTGCGTCATGAAGACCTTTTTTGTACAGTTCTTGTGTGTATTCTTGCCACCACTTCTTAATATCTTCTGCTTCTGTTAGGTCCATACCATTTCTGTCCTTTATCGAGCCCATCTTTGCATGAAATGTTCCCTTGGTATCTCTAATTTTCTTGAAGAGACCTCTAGTCTTTCCCATTCCATTGTTTTCCTCTATTTCTTTGCATTGATCGCTGAGGAAGGCTTTCTTATCTCTTCTTGCTATTCTTTGGAACTCTGCATTGAAATGTTATATCTTTCCTTTTATCCTTTGCTTTTCTCTTCTCTTCTTTTCACTGCTATTTGTAAGGCCTCCTCTGACAGCCTTTTTTTTTTTCATTTATCAGTACTATTACCTGCTTCAGACATTTGGGCGTAGGATTTTATATATGGTAAGGTGAAGTCGCTTAGTCGTGTCCGACTCTTTGTGACCCCATGGACTGTAGCCTACCAGGCTCCTCCATCCATGGGATTCTCCAGGCAAGAATACTGGAGTGGGTTGCCATTTCCTTCTCCAGGGGATCTTCCCGACCCAGGGATCAAACCTAGGTCTCCCACATTGGAGGCAGACGCTTTAACCTCTAAGCCACCAGTACTGACCTGATTATAAAAAAAAAAGTATATGTCACTAGGCACCTATACAACCCTGCTCATCTTCAGTTGAATCCCCATTATGTGGACTGATCTTCTCTGTCCCCATGTATAAAATGCAGATCTTTTCGACGTCAGCTTTTGAGCAGCTTAGCAAGATGAAAATTTAAATAACTTTTGAAACAGATTATGAATGTTTTTTTGTATATACACAGAGGAAATCATAAGCTAATTTGGGATTAATAATTACAAAGAATTTTTTAAAAAATATTTTTAAATAGAGAAAAGGGAATAAGTAAGTAATTTATGAGTGTGCGCTAAGTTGCTTCAGTGTTGGACCCTCTGCGATGCCATGGACTGTAGCCTGACAGGCTCTTTTGTCCGTGGGGTTCTCGAGGCAAGAATACTGGAGTGGGTTGCCATGCCCTCCTCCAGGGGATCTTCCCAACCCAGGGATCGAACCTGCGTCTCTTATGTCTCCTGGGTTGGCAGGGGGGGGTCTTCACTGTTAGAAGTGATCTAGTGTTTCGGTTATTCGTTACTACGTGACAAACCAAACCTAGTGCCTTACAATGACCACTCTCAGTTTTTCAGTTCAGACAGGTTTGGCAAGAAACGCTCATCTCTGCTCCATAGAGCATCATCTTGGGTGACTTGGATGGAGCTGGGAACTATCTTCTAAGAAGATAGTGCATTCACGACATAGCTGGCAGGTTGATGCTGGCTGCTGTTGGTAGGGGCCTTGGTTCTCCTTCATGTAGTCTCTCTCCATGGCTAGGCTGGGCACCTCACAATTGGGGTTTTCTGGGTTCTAAGAGGGAGTGTCACAATAGTAAGCATTCCCAGAGAACAAGCACTTACCAAGCCTCTGTCTGCATCTCACTTGTTAATCCACCACTGGCCAAAGCCAGTCACAAGGCCAAGCTCAGTCAATATAGGAGAGAATTACATAAGGGTTTACATACAAGAGGCAGAGTTCACTGGGAAGGCCACCAAAATTAGTCCATCACAGCATGCTAGTGAGACTGAGAGGGAAAAATAATAGTACACACACAGATATTTATATATGTATGGAGTTATCTGTACAAGAATGTGTTGGCACTGAGTTTGTGGACTGGGCAGCTGAAGGGGTCAGGTAGTTGGGGTCAGGTGTAGGAAGAAAGAGTTACTTTACACTGTGCAACTTACTGTACAATGTATAAGCATTACTGGATTCTAAGAAAATTGATTTAAAAATTAAAATAATGTGAGCATAAAGGAGATCCAGAACAGTGGCTTGATTGTAACTGGTATGAATCAAATCCTCACTTAACTGAATCAAAACCTCATTTAGCTGAAAAAAGATCCAGCAAAAACTATAAAGATATTCACTTTAAAACAGTATTTTAGTAAAACAGAAATCATCTCCTTATAATAAGACATAACTCTCAACCAGTCCATTGGAAAAACAAATCCCTAATGATTTACTACCCAATTTCTTTGTCTTGGTCCTAGGTTGACCTACAACTCACCAAACCCAAGCCACAAAGCAGGCTCTTAATCTCTAGATTATTGATCCTGTTAATATGTTCCTCGGAGAAGGCAATGGCACCCCACTCCAGTACTCTTGTCTGGAAAATCCCATGGACGGAGGAGCCTGGTGTGCTGCAGTCCATGGGGTCGCTGAGAGTTGGACACGACTCAGTGACTTCACTTTCACTTTTCACTTTCATGCATTGGAGAAGGAAATGGCAACCCACTCCAGTGTTCTTGCCTGGAGAATCCCAGGGACAGCGGAGCCTGGTGGGCTGCCATCTATGGGGTCGCACAGAGTCGGACACGACTGAAGCGACTTAGCAGCAGCAGCAGCAGCAGCAATATGTTCCTCCTAAAGGAGTTTGCAGAAGTGTTGGAAGCCATTTGTTTGTAGCAAATGATTCTCAGAGGTCTCCTTTTTAAACACGCAGTCTTCTAAGGACAAGCAATTATGAAAGACAAGGTTTTGCAAATAACACAACTTTGCGAAACACCAGTGTACCTGTTGGTTTAGCGGCAACCTCACAACAGCTGTCAGGTGTTTGGATCATTTCTAAGTGAACACACAGACTGTATGTACTTTTAATTCTGTTCTTCGATGAAGACAATCTCTAGCGTAGGGGAAAACTCATCTACTGAGTTCAAACAAACACGTCTAGGTTGAAGGGTTCATCAGAAGCAACAGATATTGGAAAGTGGACACAGGGAACATGTTGCGTCCAGGAAAAACCAGGTGGAACTTCCAATGTTGTTTGCATCCCACTAAATCACACACTCCTTGAGAATAAACACTGGGGACTTCTTCTGCAGGTCCAGCACCAGGTTACCAGCTTTTGAATTTTCAATAAACTATCAGTACAATAGACATCAGAATGAGAAGGGCCTGGAAATACCCGGGAAGAGGGTAATTCTACAGAGATTAATCCAAAAGTGAATTTCCATTCTTTGCTACCTCTCTAGGCATCTGGGTCTCATGGAATTTGCTGAGAGTACCAGGACTTTCCAAAGAAAGGCAGGGAAAGGAATATAAACAGTTTATTCACTAAGATGGAGCCAGGAAAGGATAAGATCTTTGGATAGGCCATTCTAATATGAAGAAGTTGGAAATGGGGGTGGCATTTTTTAAGCAAAGTGTTCAAAGCGAGACTGAAACTGCAGAGCCCAGAAATGACACACCCTGTTATAAACAGCTGTGATCACAAATCAAAGGACAAATACTATTACATGCACAAGGAAAGGACCACTAACCACTTCTGAGACCTCTTAATTACACCTGGATCTCCAGCATCCTTAGGTAGGATACCACTTGCCAATATATCTTAAGACTTCTTTCACTCTGAAAGCTGTAGAATACCCTCAACAACTTATGAGGCAAAAATATTATTACATGCCTGCAACTTATCCAGTATATAACCTCCACCCATACAACTCTATACACCTGAACTTTCATGGAACTGAAAATACAGAAAGGTCCTGATTTTTTCCATATGTACACAGACCCAATAGGTAGCAAATAGTTAATGATTCTCAGTGTTACTTTATGAGGATGGCATTTTATATCCCTAGCTCAAGATAATTCTGTAAGGAGATACTCTTATCACCATTTTACTGCTGAAACAGACTCAGGGGTTTATCCAACGTCACAAATAATAGAGCTGGGATTGAAATCCAGCTCAAAGTCCAACAGGCTTTCTATTTTTCAAGGAAATCTTAAGGTTACTTTTTTTCTTTGTCGCCATGTTAATTACAGGAAAAGATTACAATCCTGAAGCGCAAAATGAAGAAAACAAAAGCAGCCACATCCTACTGCATGGGAGGAGAATTTACCACCCTAAAATACATCTCTTTGGCATATTATTTCAAGCTAGTTATTTTCGGGGTAATAGCCGACACTGAAAGGGCTCTGAAAACCAAGTAAGAGTTGCCTTTTTGTAAGAAAGACTTATATTTGTAAGGGAAATCTCCCTCTGTCCCCAGAAGAGGAGGCTGATCAAATCTCTAGAAAATCGACTGATCGATGGAGACACCCTGTTTCCCTGGTGATTCAGAGGTTAAAGCGTCTGCCTGCAATGCAACTCGATGGATCGATGGAGAAGGAAGTGGTATAAATGTATACCATGACCACTCTTGTTTCCTTGCTTTTCCTGGTAACTTGCCCTGACTCTCCCACCCTCAACATCTCTGCCTGTGGTTCAGGATGGTATTTGAGGTGAGGGCTTCGTTCATTTCAGTGAGTTACTTTTTCCTGGTGTCTCCCATGTATTCATGTCATTTAACTTTTGTTTGACTTTCTCCCGTCAATCTTTCTCAGGTCAGTTTCATTTTTGGACGAGCCAGAAGAAAATGAAGGCTAGAGGAAACTTTCTTCCTCCCTGACACTACTTGTCAGGTAGCAATAGACTCCGTCAAGGTGAATGAACACAGTATACGGAGGTGAGGGTGTGGCTGAGATCACCGGGTGGCCTGGGCCTAAAGCCTAAACGGATAGATACTAAGGCCTGCAACCCTTAGAATCTGCTTTATTCTTATCTGAGAATTCATTAGGCATCACAGATTCACAGTGGAAGGAGGGTCAGAAGGGACTGACTCAAGAAAAGATCCCACCCAAACCACTCCAGCTCTGGGGGGTGGTAATAGACAAGCCTGGCAGGCTGCAGTCCATGGGGTCCCAAAGAGTTGGACATGACTGAGGGACTAAACAACACTCCAGGCAAATAGGTGTCAGTCTCTAAAACCCCCACTGAGAAAGAATCAATGTCCCCAGTGAAACCAGTA
>SJYT01026070.1:155022-170993 GCA_006410635.1 Cephalophus harveyi
GGCATTGTCTTTCTTTGGGATTGGAATGAAAACTGACCTTTTCCAGTCCTGTGGCCACTGCTGAGTTTTCCAAATTTGCTGGCATATTGAGTGCAGCACTTTCACAGCATCATCTTTCAGGATTTGAAACAGCTCGACTGGAATTCCATTGCCTCCACTACCTTTGTTCATCCAGCAATTCCTCTCCTGGGTATTTACTTAAAGGAGATGAAAACACTATATGCACCCTCATGTTCACAGCAGCATTATTTACAATGACAGACATGGAAACGACCTCAGTGCTCAGCAGCAGCTGAATGGATATAGTAAGTGTGGGATACATACATGATGGAAAACTAGTTAGCCAGCAAAAACGAAATCCCACCATTTGTGACAACGCGAATGGATCTTGAAAGCGTTATTCTAAACCAGAGAGAGACAAATACTGTATGATCTCACTCACATGCAGAATCTAAAACAAAAAGAAAAAAAGCTCAGAAAAAGAGGTCAGATTTGTGGTTACAAGAGGCAAGGAGCTGGGGGGAGGAGGAATTGGATGAAGGTGGTCAAAAGATGCAAATTACTAGTTACAAGAAAAGCCCCAGGGATGCAATGTATAGCACAATGGCTGCAGTTAACAGGGCTTTCCTGGTGGCTCAGACAGAAGAGAAAGGCTGACACTACTGTATAGTACATACAAAAGTTACTATGAGGGTAAATCTTGAGTTCTTATCACAAGAAAAAAAATTTTTTCCCTTTAAAAAAAAAAAAGAGATGATGGATGTCACTAAACTTACTGTGGGTGCTCATGTCACAATACGAGTCAAATCATTATGCTATACACCTTAAACTTATACACAGTACTAATACATCAATTATGTCTCAATAAAACCGAGAGAAAAAAGAATGAGGGGGGAAAATAATAGTAAGATGCAAAAGTAAATAAGCTGTCACTTTTCATCCAACAGGCTGGAAAAAAATTTTTTAAGTTTGATGATACAGTAAGAAAGAGAATTGGGAAAAAGAATTCTCAACTACTAGTGGTAGAAAAATAAACATACACAACCTTTTTGGGAGGAATTAAGCACTATTTGTCAAAATATTAAGTGCCCCTGTCCCAGTACTTCTGGGAATTTCATCATATAGACCCATAGGGCCTTGAAAATATCCATTTCTATACTCCATACTGAAATGTGGCAACCATCTAAATATTCAACTGTAGAGAACAGTTTACATAAAGTGTCCATCCAAAAGAATTTTATGCAGTTTTTTTTAAAAGGTGAATTTACATGCATTGCCATGGAAATCTATCCATGATAGATTAAAGGGGAGAAAAGTTGTAAAACTGTATAAGAGCATATACTATATCCTATTTTTCTAGAGGAAGAAAACCACACTCTTATACTTTGCTATTGATGTTTATATCCTTTAGATACTAATTTTAGGAAAACATTAAGAAAATACAATGACAAGTTCCCTAGAAAAGTGCATACCACTGTAGTACTGCTATTGATGATTCCATGACAATTTGTTAGTGACTTCTTTAAGTGACTGGATCACCCACTTCATCCATTTTTTTCCCTTTATTTAGCTGGGATACACCTGTGCCAGCTGGGTCGTCTTGGTTTCATGCAAGCAAGAAAAACACAACAAAAAAACCAGCCTGACCACCTCTCACCCGGCACAGAATCCTGTATGTTGGGACTTCCCTGGTGGTCCTGTGGTTAAGGCTTCACCTTCCAGTGAGGGGCATGCACCTTCAATCCCTAATCGGGGAGCTCAAATCTCACATGACTTGTGACCAAAAAACCCAAAATATAAAACTGAAGCAATATTGTAACAAATTCAACAGACTTAAAAAAAATCCACAGGTAAAAAAAAATAAAAATCCTTAAAAACAAAAAGAATCCCATAGGTTGCTGTCTAAAATGGTCAGGCCCACAACCCAACAGCCTTATCACAGTCGTCAACTAGCTCAGTGTTTCCAACATCCCTTCTCCTTCCACAGAAATCCACTTCCGGTTCGTGTATTTGTTCAGTCAAGAGTTCAGTCACCGTAAACTAATACACTGTCAGATATGGAAGAGAAAGTCGAGCAACACAGTGGCCAAGCTTGGCCACAGGCAAGGAGTAAGGAGGTTGGGCAGGCAGGTCTGAGTGCAAAGGGGAATTCCCACCACCCTCCAACTGGAATGAGGGCCAGGAGCCTGTACTTTCCACAGCTCCTCAGTGGGGTTCTCAGAGGCAGGAGCCTGTTCCTTTCCAGGCCACTGTCCCGGGCCTGAGAGGAAGCAAAGACCCAGGGAGGCCTGCGGACACAGGGCTAGCGCAGCCAGGCCGGGGCGCCGAGACCGCCTTCTCCTTCTTGGTGCGCGTGCTCCTGGAGGGGTGGGTGTGCCTGTAGCGGGGTCCGCGCTCGAGAACCTCGCCTCATACAGTCTGCTCACACCAGCAAGAGGAGGTGCTAGCATAGTGGAGGCAGGGGTGGCCCCTCCAGGCTCAGTTCTGACCAGTTATGCCTTTGCAAAACACAGAAGAAACCGAGGGCTTGCTCAACCACATGTTTTCATTTTACATTGTACAGAACGTACTCTATCTACACTTCACAAGAAACGTAAAAAGTACCCAAATCCACTAACTACAAACACAATTTTGAAATGCTTTCTTCAGAGCAGCTACCTGCATCTTTTGTGAACCATGCACTGCCTGAAAGGTAACTTTTTGTTCACTCTATGTTAGCATTCTTCAATACTCAGAAGAAGATAGGGTTTTTAAACCCTATCTCACCTAGCATGTTAATACTTCCATGTCCCAACAAAAAAGCAAGGGGCCTGTCCTCAGACAGGCCTGGGATTCAACCCTTCAGGCGGATTACCTAACCTCTTGATCTCAGCTTTTCTGTCTGTTAAAAGAGGACGATGATGACATGAGGTGACAACTCCCTTCCAGTACACCAGGTACTGAATAAGTTATCTCAAGTAGACCCAGAGTTTGATTTATAACAGACTTTGAGTCAATACACTGTTAACAGCGAACAAGTACTCAACTGTAATTGACACTTACTTTGGTTTTTAATCATCATAAACCACCTACTACAAATTTCCCCCATTTGGGGATAGTTAATTCAAATTGTATTATGTATAAATATGTCCCATGGATAGAGGAGCCTGGCGGGCTAGAGTCCAAGGGGTCACAAAAGTCAGGCATGACTAAACAACAAATATGCATGTTTATATATATATATATATATATATCTGTATTTCCACAAAATAAAAAATACAAGGTATGTAATACTTTTGTACACATAAACTCACATATGTTCATATGTGTAGTGGCAAAATGGCTGAAGCATACAGCTGCTTTCAAGTCTTTATAGTTTTCTATATTCCACTGCTTCATGTTAGATTTGCTATGCATAATAAACAGGTGTTAACTTTTATAATCAGAGCTTCAGGGGAAAAAAAAAAGCTGCAACTGTGCTCAGACACATTAACTGGCCAACACAGTTCCACCAGACGTTCAAAGTGCACCAAACACATCTCCAGAGTTAGGAATCCCACTGAAGATCATTTTGGTAGAGACAATACCATTGTGAGTGTACATAGTCCTCGACAAGGTCCTTTCACAACCCAGGGAGGCAAGACTTCTCATCCCAGGAATCTGGAGCTGGAGAAGTCCAAGCTCACCTGCCAGATCCCACAGCCCAGTAAGGGTGCAGACCCTCACCTGACTCTCGCAGCCACAGACTCCAGCCTGGCCCTCCTGAAGGGCTCCCTAGTCAGGTTCTGGTTGTTTTCCCAGTCACATGCGGTTAGAAGTGGCCATCAAAAGTCATTAGACTATTTCCCATTCAAATACCTCAGACATAAGTTGAATTTTGTCAAGTAGTAGTCTGAACACTTTAAAGAAAAGCTCTTAAGCATTTTACAAAAAAGAAAAAAATTATATTTTCCTGTCTTACAACATTCAACTAGAAATATGAAAGTTGACTGTGCATAAATGGACGTTCCTTCAATGTACACGTCTCTTTCATTTCAAAAATCTCAACTTACAATATCTCCTTTAGTTTTACAGACTTTTTAAACACCAGAAGAAACAAAGATAACTCCTAAAGGAGCAAAAGACATATGAAGCCTTCCCTTTATGTCTACGTAGTAGTATTTTTTTCCCATCTACTCATGATGAAAAGAACCCCACACAGACCACCTGTACCACCTGGAAANACAGACTTTTTAAACACCAGAAGAAACAAAGATAACCCCTAAAGGAGCAAAAGACATATGAAGCCTTCCCTTTATGTCTACGTAGTAGTATTTTTTTCCCATCTACTCATGATGAAAAGAACCCCACACAGACCACCTGTACCACCTGGAAATACCACCAAAGCACCATTTTTACAAAACATTAGTTACACTGCCCTGCTTTTGAATGTGACCTGACGTTTGGGCTAACCTTCCATTTGTTTAAGAGCAGGTTCACTTGGCAGCAACATTTTCAAAATGCTTATTTAGTTGAAATGTGAAGATTAACACAAGAAGGTACACGTGTTAAAAATAAATAAAAGAGGGAGAAGATCCATTTGTGTCTGATTTGCATTTTGAGAAACTTGTTCACCACAGAGGCTTAAAAAAAAATCCTGAAAGTAAGGAGCAACAAAACCCAAGATTTATCCACCGTGGACTTAATCTCTGGAAAGTTCCCCCGGGCTCCTGGCTCACTCCGTACCCCAGAGCCATTCTACTGGCCCCTCTGATGTAAGACAAGCAGGAAATCTCCATCTATAACCTGGAACTTTTACAAGAAGCCCTCCTGGCTTGTCAGCCCTTCTGCAACACCACTCACCTGCTTAGAACTGATCTCTTCCGATTCATTCAAAACCTTCTGTGAAAATTCTCCTTCCTCTGATGGGGGAGGGCATTCCTCCTCTGAGATCACCGGCCTGCTGGAGCCCCCGGTCCCAGGGCTCCTCTTGAAGGACCACCGTTTGTGGACAGACAGCAGGGTCACCTGTGGGTCACGCAGAGTCGCCAGGGAGGATGGCTCGGGGTTCCCGGGGGTCTGGTCCCCAGCTCTCTCCATCGCCGCGTTCACGCCTTTACCTCGCAGTTCACCGTCTCCGGGCTATTTGATCGTGTCACAAGAAAATGCTCCAAAAGCGTCCTCCTAACCAGCAGAGGGGAGGCACCTGCTGTGTCAAGTCAGGCAGGTTTCCCTCTGCCCCTGGGCCAGCCCAGGAGCGGCTGCCAGCCAAGCCTCCGGGAACTTGGGCAGGCTGCACACCGCTGTATGTATATTTGCTCTTGTTGATCTACCCGACTCAAACCAATTGGCATCCTCTTACTCATCACATTGCATTCAGCACTGGGGATCTTTGCACACGGCCCCATGCATGCCCAGGGCTGCGTGTACGGGGGCCCAGTGCCGGGAGTGATCTCCCTACACCCAGGCGTTTCCTCTCGGCCCCGTGCACTCCCAGGAGTCCAGCCCGGAGGCAGGGGCGAAATATCACTTCCTTTATTACCAAACTCAGAGCGCTTTCTTGGAATAACTTCAGCTGCCTCTTCCACAGCTCCGGGGTGCAGCTCACTAGAGGAGAAAAGTATTTTCCAGGCCACATGACTTGCATTTTCAAGAAGGTGTAAGGGAATTCCGTGCTTCCTGCAGCTTTGTTCTCCCTGGGACCAACGGCTTGGTTTCTGGACGAACTGACTGCAGGAACTCACCGGGAACAGGGCTCATCCGTATTTTATATGGGGCAGAACAGTCGGGAACTAAGACACAATTCAGGCGTCTCAGGCTACCCGCCGTTCCTCAGGAGGATTAAGAGAAAGACATACAGGACAGTGGGGTAATCTGGGTGGCCTCCCGCTCTGTTGGGCGGCCCTGCTTCCCTTCCCACCCCTCACCCCCCACTCCTGTCTCTTATACACATCTTCCAACTGGAATGAGGGCCAGGAGCCTGTACTTTCCACAGCTCCTCAGTGGGGTTCTCAGAGGCAGGAGCCTGTTCCTTTCCAGGCCACTGACCCCCCGCCCAGAGACAGGAAGGAGGCGACCTCATTCCCCATGGGAGGAACAGCTCCACCAGCCACTAATCCTGGCAACACCTCCTGCCCCAAGTACGCAAGTACGTGCGGAGCGTCCACGCTGAGGACGGATTCAAGTCAGTTTGGTAAAATTCTGGGTCCTGGCTTAATCCACTCCCTCTGCTGTATGTGCCCTCAGGAGGAAGAGGGGGTCACAGGGGCCCGCACCCCATGAGGGCATTTGGAAACACAACCCCATTGGCTCAAGGTCACTGAGGACTCTGCCACTTTATGGGTTGCCTGCAATCACCCCTCCTCCCCTGTTAAAACCGCCATCGCTGCCCCAGGAACTCCAGATTCTTCCTCTGCTTCTGCCCTCCTTTAGTCCTCTGAGAAACTACTTGTTTGCTTCCATTTCTGAAACATGCTCCAGGCGGTCGATTCCCAGCTGTGTCTGGGTTGGCTTCTTATCTCCCATGTGCTCGAAAAAGCATCTAACTTGACCTCTAAGAAATGCCATTTAAATCAGAGCGCCAACAAGGAAGGCCAACAAGGGCCTGGGGCCCCAAAACCATGCAGGAGTCTGTGCAGATGAGCCTGGTGGGTCTGTGATCGCTCAAATCCTGCTTCCTTACCTGTGGCTTCCGTGTTTCTGGATAGGATCTGTCAGGAGCCATATATGCCTGCCCACCCCTTTACATTTCCTCTACTGGGCACTGTAAATGGATTTCCATCTATCTCTTTGAGCATCAGATTTTAAAAGGTTGTTTTTTTGTTGTTTTGGTTTTTTTTTTACCATTTGGGTGGAAATTCTCCCCAAAGGTCATTTATCTTTCTGTTATTTTTTTCAAATATGAGTTACTACTCATAGTTGAACTTTTCCTTGGTGGTATGGGACCATGATCTGCTTCTGTGCTGTAGCTATGAACAGTTGTCAGCCTCGTATGTCCCAAGTGCTTCTGAATAGTCCATCCTGTTAGCACCATGAGCTATGGGAAATCTGAAATACTTTACCGTAAAATCATTTTCCTTCTCCTAAATGGTCACTCAGAACTAGAACACAGCCAGAAAAAGGAGGCTCGGCCAGATTGGGCAGCAAAGGTAGGAAGTTTAGACTTTGTCCTGTGGACAGTGGAGAACACCAGTTTTGAAGGACTAACATGGTTACATTTTGAGATTTAGGAACAGTCTGGGCAGGCCTGAGAGGTGGGGGCGGGGATTACAGGGTTACAAGGAGCAGAGAAAATGAATAGCAGAGTGGGATTAACAGCAGAGGAGGCCCTCAGGCTCCATTATCAAGAGATCACAGCAGGTGACACAAGAGGGGACCTGATGACACCATTTCCAGTTTGGCAGAGAGGAGGGGGAACTGGGCGGGGCGGGGGAGGGCAATTGTGGGGATGGGAATGGTTGGATTCACCCTCGTTCCCAGAGATTCTAAGGGACCAGTGAAACTGCAGGGACACGAGCCATGCTCCCAGCCCAGAGGATCAAATCCGAAATCCTCTTTCTGGTACCTTCCTCCTTCCTCACACTTGAGCCCTTGGTCCGCCCCCCTCCCCATCTAATCCTCCTTATCCTTTAAATCCTGCCTCTCAGGGGAGTCGCCTCCGCCCAGCCTGGGGCTCTCCCTTATCTGAGTTCCAGTATCACTGAACACCACAGACCTGGCAGGTATTACTGGGGAACCTGTCTGCTCCCAACACTGAAATTGCTCTCAGCTAAGTCAGTACTTAGCCAAGCATGCACTCAGCACCAGGAAACATGTAAGCTCCTGGAAGGCAAGGTCCTCACGTCTTATCTGCCTACAGATGTAAGGAGGTGATGAACAAACATCAGATGTTAAATAAATACTGAGCTGGACTGCGTGCTGCAGTCCTTGGGGTCGCAAAGAATCAGACCTGACTGAGCGACTGAACTGAACTGAGCTGGACTACTACTACTGAACTGAGCTGGGAATGTGCTCTTGTACCTGGACTATCATGGAGTTTTTTGTTCCCCTCGTCACGATACAAGGGCAAACTCCATTCAGTTCAGTTCAGTTCAGTCGCTCATTTCTGTCCGACTCTTTGTGACCCCATGGACTAAAGCACACTAGGCCTCCCTGTCTATCATCAACTCCCAGAGTTCACTCAGACTCATGTCCATCGAGTCGGTGATGCCATCCAGCCATCTCATCCTCTGTCATCCCCGTCTCCTCCCACCTTCACTCTATTAGCATTCTCCTTCAAACTCCTGCCTACTCCATCTAGAATCACTGGTCTTCACGTGTCTCCCTGCACTAAAATATTTTTAGCCTCCTGCCTGTACAAATTTTATCAGCAACTTTACAAAATAAAATGCATCCGGTAACATGGAAACATACATGTTACCATAGTAAAAGAGATAGCCCATGGGAATTTGTTGTATGACTCAGGAAACTCAAACTGGGGGCTCTGTAACAACCTAGAGGGGTGGGATGGTTTGGGAGGTTCAAGAGGGAGGGGACACAGGTCTACCTATGGCTGATTTTTTTCTGGTGGTCATGTATGGATGTGAGAGTTGGACTGTGAAGAAGGCTGAGCGCCGAAGAATTGATGCTTTTGAACTGTGGTGCTGGCGAAGACTCTTGAGAGTCCCTTGGACTGCAAGGAGATCCAACCAGTCCATTCTAAAGGAGATCAGTTCTGGGTGTTCTTTGGAAGGACTGATGCTCAAGCCTGTCTCTTATACACATCTCTGGCTCTTGGTCCCTCAAACCCCAAAGTCACCACACTTGAGCAGTTCCTCTCTGGGCTCTGTGACAATGAAGATGCTGTGGTTCTGTTACTGCATCCAGGCTTCTGGTCCATTGGGGTGAAGACGTCGTGTTCAGGCTCTTGCCTCCAGAATCTCATCTGTTTTCCAGCTCACCATTTCCCTGTGTCTGTCTCTTATACACATCTAGGACTGGCCAGGACAGCAGCCAGGCCTGTTTCTGGNGATAGACAGGGAGGCCTGGCATGCTGCGATTCATGGGGTCACAAAGAGTTGGACATGACTGAGCGACTGAACTGAACTGATGGCTGATTCATGTAGATATGTGGCAGAAACCAATACAGTATTGTAAAGCAATTACCCTTCAATTAAAAATATTCAAGAATGCATCTCTTTTCTGTATAAAAAGGAAAACCCCTTGGTGTCCAAACAAGCCTATTTTTATGAGAGGCCTGGACCCACAGGCAGATGGGCGGCTCATGTTTCCATGATCCTCTAGGACAAAGGACCCCGCTTGGAGGAGGTCCGTCTGGCTCACCTATTTCAGCCCTCACCAAGATTACCAGCTCCACCCAGGGGAGGTTTCTCAGAAAGAACCTTGGGCCACTCCTCCCAAGGCTGGCAGAGGAGCTGGGATCCCATGACGGGACAGGACAGAACCTGACACTAAGCTGCACACTGGGAATCAGTGGCCTGGAAGTTTCCCATACACAGCAGAGGCCGAACAGGAACACAGGAAGGTGAGTCGGCACCAGACATTTAAGTGCTTCATGCAAAGGAAGACAGAGACACTTTCTGCTCTCGGGAGTTTATTAGCAAGTTAGAGAGAAGACTAGAGCAGATGGCACTCAAGTAGAAAGAAATACTCTGACTTGAGGAGCTGGGGATGAAGGAGGACTTGCAAAGGGTGAGGTGTTGGCTCATATGGGGAACTGGCCATTCCCAGACTGAAACAGCACTGCGTGACTTTTATACTAGCTTATGTGCAGGACTTCCCAGGGAGTTCTTCGTGCTAAAGAACCTGCCTGCCAATACAGGAGATGCAGGTTCGATACCTGGGTGAGGAAGATCCCTTGGAGGAGAGCATGGCTATCCACTCCAGTATTCTTGCCTGGAGAATCCCATGGACAGAGGAGCCTGGTAGTCTATCGACAGAAGATTCTATGCGGTCCCAAAGAGTCAGATGTGACTGAAGGGACTTAGCACATGAGCAGAATATGAAACAAAACCCACAAAACACTACCTCAAAGCTCACTGGAGGGAATGCTCTTCAACAAAACTACATGAGGCTGAACAGCCCAGGATGAAAAAAAATCCACAGTAGTTCTATAAAGAGGCTGGATGGAGCCCAAAAGAGAAACACTGAGATGATATCAAAGAGCCAAAGCCAACCTTTTGACTTCAAAGTTAGTCACATGCACCTTCAACTTGCTTGGCTGCCCTCCCTATCTGGGGCCAATGCTGCTCACCTCTAAGGTCCCACTGACTCCAGGTCCGTCTCCTTGAAGCTGAACAAGGATGAGATACAACACACCAGGCTGCCTGGCCACACTCTGATTCCTGACCACTAACCTGGAGAAGCCTTGGTGCCCCCAGCAGTCCAGCTCCCTCTCCCTGGTCCTCCCCCTCCTCACTCTGCTCCCTGCTTCTCAGACCTCCATCCCACTCGGCACCCTCTGCTTCCCAAAACAAAGGAAAAGAATTTGCAAACATCTCGACCACCCATCCACCTGCTTAGAGCCTTCCCTCCAGTCAATCCTAAAGGAAATCAACCCTGAATATTCATTGGAAGGACTGAAGCTGAAGCCAATCCTTTGGCCACCTGATGCAAAGAGGCAACTCTTTGGAAAAGACCCTGATGCTGGGAAAGATTGGGGCAGGAGGAGAAGGATGGTTGGATAAGAGGACAGAGGATAAGATGGTTGGATGGCATCACCCACTCAATGGAAATCAGTTTGAGCAAACTCAGGGAGACCGTGAAGAACAGGGAAGCCTGGTGTGCTGCAGTCCATGGGGTTGCGAAGAGCCGGACATGACTGAGCAACCAAACAGCAACTCTTCTCACTGTCCCCAAGGTCAGTCACCAGGTACCCACAGCTCTTGGTTGTTCTCCTACCCATTGGTGACTCCTCTGCAGAGTTCTTCACAAGAGACTAATCCTCAAACCTCTGAGGGCTGGAGTGGCTCCCAGCTCAGACCCTGGATCCCTTCCCAGTCTATACTACTTAGTGATTTCATTTAGCACAGTAGAAATACCACCTGTAGCCAGTAACTCCCAAACTACACATGTATGGACCTAAAACCTTAACCAGTTTCTCCTGTTGGATATTTCATATGCACTCAATCATCAACTTGTCTAAAACTGAGCTGTCTAAACAGAAAAAAATGTCACCTGCCATTCCAGTTCAACAGGGATCAAGCCATCAGCCACTGCAGTTGCAAAGCCTCCCAAGAGAGCACACTAACGGGAATTCAGAATGGAGAAAAACAGGAAACATTCCGTGCTTTGGTCCTGAGACAGTTGAGATGCATATCTAGGGAAAAATTTCAATGACTCCCTGCGTGTGTCCAGTTCTTTGTGATCCCATGGACTATAGCCCTCCAGCCTCCTCTGTCCTTGGGATTCTGCAGGCAAGAACACTGGAGTGAGCTGCCATGCCCTCCCCTCCAGGGAATCTTCCTGGCCCAGGGATGGAACCCGCACCTCTTACATCTCCTGCACTGGCAGGCAGATTCTTTACCACTAGCGCCACCTGGGAATTCTAGATCCGTGCACCATCTCAGACAAGAGAAAACACTAAAATCATTAATTTGAAAAGTCTGTTCTTTGTGATATGCCGTGATCTTTCTATGTTTGATTACACGTTTGTTTGTTTTTCCCAGCAAAAAATTCATACATGTACCCTGGCTCCTCCCTTGCCTCTTTGGAACAGTTTCTCAGAGCAATCTAGAGACTGTCTCCTGGTCTACAGAATTCAATATGGTCCCTGAATAACACTGAAATTCAGTGCTCTCATGGGTCGCATTTTTTTTAGTTCTCATGCCCCCTCCCTGCTTCTTCCAGTCCCTCCCACCTTAGTAAAAGGCAACTCTTCCTTCCATTCACCCAGGAAAAAAATCTTGGATTCATTCTTGCTGAGAATCGTCTCTTCCTTTCAAACTCACATATCCTGTCAATTCTATCTCAAATACATCCAGCATCCAACCACTTCTCAGCACCCCCATGACAACACAGTCCAGGCCACTAGCACATCTCACCTGCATTATTAATATAATCGTAGGGACCTCTTGGTCTCTCCTCTTACCTCCTAAAGTCTATTCGTGAAACAAATGCCAGAGGGATCTTCTTAAAGGGGACATCAGAGGATGCTATGTCACTTCAGCCATGTCCAACTCTTTGTGACACTGTAGCCCGCCAGGCTCCTCTGTCCATGGGATTCTCCAGGCAAGAATAACAGAGTGGGTTGCCATTCCCTTGATGAGATTCCCCTAAAAGCTCTGCAGGGGGTTTCCACGTATTTACAAGAAAGGAGAAACCTAAAATCCTTACTTACAGTCAGCCTATCCTCACACCCCTCTCTCCTCAGCCAAGACCAGTTTTGAGATGTGGCTGGTCCTGGAACAAAGCAAGGCCGGCTCCTGCCCAGGGCCTTTGTCCCTGACTGCTGCTCCTGGCTTACAAATGTGCTGTGCTCTGCTTAGTCGCGCAGTCGTGTCCGATTCTTTGCAACCCCATGGACTATGGCCTGCCAGGCTCCTCTGTCCATGAGATTCTCCAGGGAAGAATACTGGAGTGGGTTGCCATGCCCTCCTCCAGGGGATCTTCCTGACCCAGGGATCGAACCCACATCTCCCGCATTGTAGGCTGATTCTTTACTAGCTGAGCCACCAGGGAATCCCAAGAATACTGGAGTGGGTAGCCTATCCCTTCTCCAGCGGATCTCCCCGACCCAGGAATTGAACCGGGGTCTCCTGCACTGCAGGTGGATTCTTTACCAGCTCTGCTACCAGGGAAGCCCAAACCCAACAGCCTGCATCCAGCTGACTCACGTCCTCGCCTTCTAATGTCCCTGCTCAAAGGTCACCTTCTCAGGGGCTTCCCCAGTTCCCTTGGGTACAATTTCAAACATTCCCACTTCCTATGGTCCTTTCCTACTTATTTTTCTCCAGAGGACTCAACTACCGCCTGATATAACACCACATATTTTACTGACTTGTTTACTTGTCTCCCTAGTTAGGATATAAGTTTCACAAGGGTGGGAATTGTCTGTTTTCTTCACTCAGCACTGTATTCCCAGCACAAAAACAGTGCGTCTATTTTAAAGTTCCTCAGTAACTATTTGTTGAATGAATTAGAGAGTACTAAAAACAGCTTCCTTTATTTGCTCGCTACCAAACGCTGAAGGCTAAACTTTCAGACAGTCAACATTCAGAAAGTGCCCCATGCAAAGCTGGCTCTCTCCTTCACTCACCCAGTCCTTTCCCCTCCAAGCCAGCAGTCTAAGCTCAGATATTACTGTTAGAAAGAAGTAACAAGTGCCCAATGCAGTCATTTGCCCCGACTCCTGCAAATCAAGGCTATAATTGTAGTCTCAACCCCTCTCAAAAAGGTGACCTATAAAAGAGCCAATCTGAAACTTCCTAATCAAAATTAGTGAAGTCACCTGCAAGATAAAGAGGGGGTTCCCTGCACAGGAACAGAGACAAAGGGGGAGAGAAGTGACAGCCCTGATGTCCCTGTGGACGAAGCTGGGAGGGAGAAGGGGAGGGTGGAATGAATGGGAGACTGGGACCAACAGATATACACGACCATGTGTAAAACAGGTAGTTAGTAGGAAGCTGCCGTATAGCACAGGGAGCTCAGCTCGGTGCTCTGTGACGACCCAGAGCGGGTGGGCGTGGGGGTGGGAAGAAGGCTCAAGAGGGAGGAGACATATGTATACATATAGCTGACTCACACTGTTGTACAGCAGAAACTAACACATTTTAAAACAATTATACTCTAACTGAAAAAAAAAAAAGACCTCACTTTAGAGCAAATATTCTTATAGCTAAAAGATCCCTGTCCCCCAAAAGATGTCCTAGCCCCAAATAATCTCCTTTTTTGTGTGCTAATACCCTCACTGCCCACCCTTCCACCTGTAAGAGCCTTCCATTTTATTTGTCTGCTCCTTGGAGGGCACTGCCAGTGCCGGGTGAGATGCTGCCGAACCCTTGTGCTCCTGCTCATCGCGGCTGACTCTCTGCGACCCCGTGGACTATGGTTGTGCCAGGCTCCTCTGTCCATGGGATTCTCCAGGCAAGCATACTGGAGTGGGTTGCCATTTTCTTCTCCGGGAGATCTTCCCAACCCAGGGATCAAACCCAAGTCTCTTGTGTCTCCTGTATGGGCAGGTGGACTGCGCCACCTGGGAAGCCCAGTACCAAGCAAGATAGACTTTAAAGCAAAGACTGCTATCAGAAACAAAGGGGCATTTTATAACGATAAACGTCAGTCTGCCAGGAAGATAGAAAAGTCATAAACATATGTATCTAATAACAGAATACAAATATAGATGAACCAAGAACTGACAGAAATGGAAAGAAAGATAATTCAACAGTATCAGCTGGATACTTCAACATCCACTGTTAATAATGGACCAAAAAAACTAGGCAGAAGATCAAGCAGAAAATGTGTGATACTGTTGTCTTATAATAAGACATACGCATTTGGTCTCCATTCCCTTTCTGGCACAGAGGTCCTAAAACTCTTGGAATTTCCAAAGTAAGTGCTAGAAAAATGATAAAGGTGTCTTTTGTCACAGCTAGAGAGGTGACTTCTAAAAGATTCAAGGATAGGGGCTGGTTGCTAGGAGAACCAAGAGGTGATTACAGGGTTCAAACATTTAGTCCCACTGAACACCCTGAAGAGGATGGAGTGGCTGGAGATCAATTTCAGCCACTGACAGCCAATGATTTAATCATTTGTGCCTCCATAACAACCCCAGAGGACTGGTTGTCCAGACTTTCCAGGCCATGTGAAGACTCGGGAAGAATGGCGGGACCGGAGACCACGGAAGCTCTGTGGCCCTCCCCACATAATTCCCCAAATGCATCTCTGTCTTCCTGCAGTTCTTGAGTTGTATCCTTTTGTAACACACTGCTAATCTAGTAGATAAATGTTCCTGAGTTGTGGGCCCACTTAGCAAATGAAACCCAAAGAAGCACAGGTGACAACCTGGACTTGTGACTGGTGTCTGAAGTGGAAGGGCAAAGGGGCCCGTCTTGCAGGACTGAGCCCTTAACCCACGGCAGCTGATGCTCTCTCCAGATAGACACTATCGCAAATGCGTTGAACTGTAGGGCACCCACTGGTGCTCGAGAACTGTTTGGTGTAGTGATGGGGTCCCCCCAGTGGATCCAGGGTAATTCGAAGGGGAGATGGCATGGCATCTTAGAAAGAATTATTCAATTAGAAATATAAGAGAAATTAGGAAGAAATAGTATAGTAAGAAATTTAGTGGAGAAAAGAGGCTGAATAACTTGGTTTATGGGGAAAGCCAATAAAACTTCAGGACAAGAAGTTTGCACCTCTATGTTAGGCCATCGGCGCTTGTTTGAATAGCAGAGGGTGCCCCACCTTGGGTTCCCTCTCTCTCAGAACTTAAAAGCCAGGGCAAGTAAGTAGACATGGTGAGCCTCCACTCCAGATGGGAATTCAGCCGGAAAAGGAGAGGGAGGGAGAGGGAGAAAGAGAGAGAGAGAGGGACACGGGGGGGAGCCAGATTTCCAAGAAACTAGTTCGAGAGACTAGTCCGAGAAACTGGTCCATCCTTTATTGTTCAGAAGGCTTTTTATACTTTTGATTGTACATAGAGATCACTGGATAATACAAAGTTATGCAGCATCAGCAGCCCTGACTCTTATCAAAACCAGGCTTTCTCTCTGCATATCTAATTGTATACACAAGTCTTAGGTGATTTACATCATCTTCTGGCCAGAAGGCCAATTAGCATTTTACGGCCCTTTTCTGATAAGGGTTTGTCAACCAGAAGGCTTATTTGTCTTAAAAATGTTGTTCTTTCCAAAGTCTGGTGCCACTCTCAGAAAGCACTAAATAAAGTTACATTCTTACATAGCAAGGATACAATTTATAACAAGTAAAAGGAGCACAGTGATTTATAACAAAGAAAAGTAATTAACTCAAAAGTCTAGTGTTGCTAACATCAGTTCAGTTCAGTTCAGTCTCTC
>SJYT01026070.1:171373-185447 GCA_006410635.1 Cephalophus harveyi
TGGACCTAACAGAAGCAGAAGATATTAAGAAGAGGTGGCAAGAATACACGGAAGAACTGTACAAAAAAGATCTTCACAACCCAGATAATCATGATGATGTGATCACTAATCTAGAGCCAGACATCTTGGAATGTGAAGTCAAGTGGGCCTTAGAAAGCATCACTACGAACAAAGCTAGTGGAGGTGATGGAACTCCAATTGAACTGTTTCAAATCCTGAAAGATGATGCTGTGAAAGTGCTGCACTCAATCTGCCAGCAAATTTGGAAAACTCAGCAGTGGCCACAGGACTGGAAAAGGTCAGTTTTCATTCCAATTCCAAAACTACTATATTCCTATTTCTATACCCCAATTACATTGATTAATATCCTTCAGGTGCCTAAAAGATGAAGAATATGGAGGCCTGGCAGCAGTCATTGATTCAACAGTGAAACCCGTCACCAATATAATTTTTAGCTCTTTAGAAAAGGCTCTGTATCTTTAAGATGCTTTAAGCTTTGTGCCTCTCATGGTTGGGGGGCTGTAAGCAATTCACAAATTGTAAAAAGTCCGGGGGAACCTGTCAGGCAAGTTAGAGAGCCATCAGAGGGGTTTGAGCTGAAACATTCCTTTCATATGCAGGAGACTGAAGCCCTGAGTTAACTTTTTCCAGAGAATGTCAGAAGAGTGGCAAGCACAGTACAATAAAATCAGGCCAACTTTGGTTTTTTGAGGGTAGATGTTCAGGAAAGCCCAGGGGGAACCTCTGAGGCCAGAACACGCCTTTGCGTTTTGTCGGGCTTCCTTCCTCAGGACCTTTGCCATGGGCGGGATTCCTCACGGCAGTGTAGGAGGAGAAAAACACACACTGAAATTGGTATCAGACCCACAAGAGAGAAAACATGAACAACTAACATACCTACAGAACCGTCCTCCCAACAACAGTATAATATTCATTCTTTTCAGGTACACATGGAACATTCTCCAGGCTTCACCACATGCTAGGCCATAAAACAAACCTCAGTTCACTTAAAATAACAGAAATAACACAAAGTACGATCTCTGACAACAATGGAATCAGAAATCAGTAACAGAAAGAATTTGGGGACATTTACAAACACATGGAAACTAAACAACACACTCTGAAATAACCAAAGGGTCAAAGAAGAAATCAACAGGAGATTAGGAAATACTTTGAGATGAATGAAAATGAAGACACAACACACAATAAGACAAAACTTATGGGATGCAGGTAAGGCAGTGCTTAGAGAAACTTACAGCTTACAGTGAATTTCTCCATTAAGAAAAAAGGATCTCAACTCAATAATCTAAATTTCTGCCTAAGATACTGGAAAAAAAGATGAAACCTAAAGCAAGCAGAAGGGAGGTGTATCAGTGTCCTATGAGGCAACAAAATACCACACACTGAGTATTAGAAATTTCATCTCTCACAGCTCTTGAGGCTAGAAGTCAAGATTTTCCTTTTTGGGACTCTGAAGAAGCTCTTCCACATCCCTCTCCTACCTCCTGGTGGATGCTGGCAAGCTTTAGCATTTCTTGGTTTATGGAAGCATCACTCCCATCTGTCTCTGTAACCACATGGCTTCCTCTTCTTATGTGTTCACATGGTGTCCTTATACCAACATCAGTGACTGGACTCAGGGCCCACTATAATGCAGTAGGGGGGGCCTCCCTGCTGGCTCAGATGGTAAAGAATCTGCCTGCAATGCAGGAGACGTGGGTTCGATCCCAGGAAGATACCCTGGAAAAGGAAATGGCAACCCATTGCAGTATTCTTGCCTGGAGAATCCCAGGGACAGAGGAGCCTGGCGGGCTATGGTCTGTGGAGTCACAAAGAGTCGGACACGACTGAGTGGCTAAGCACACACACACATAATGCAGTAGGACCTCATTTTAATTTAACTGATTAGATCTGCAGAAGATCCTATTTCCATGTAATATCACATTCACAGGTACCAGGACTCAAGACTTCAACATATCTATTAGAGAACACAATTCAACACACTCAAAAGAAAAAAGATTAGAGTGGAATAGCAAAAGACAGAATAGAAAAATACAGGAAATTGTCAAAACCAAAAGCTGACTCTTTGAAAAGACCAACAAAATTGACAAACCTTTAGCTAGAATGATCTATGAAAAAAAGACAGAAGACTAAAATTATTAAAATTAGAAATGAAAGATGATTATTACTTCTCTTACAGAAATAAAGATTATAAAGGAACACCAAGAAACAGCTTTCCGTTGTTGTTCAGGCACTAAGTTGTGCTCGACTCTTTGCAATCCCGTGGACTGCGGCATGTGAGGCTCCTCTGTTCTTCACTATCTCCCAGTTTGTTCAAACTCATGTCCATTGAGTCAGTGATGCTATCTAACCATCTCTCCGGTGTCCCCTTCTCCTCCTGCTCTCAATCTTCCCAGCATCAGGGTCTTTTCCAATGAGTCAGTTCTTTGCATCAGGCGGCCAAAGGATGGGAGCTTCAGCATCAATCCTTTCAATGACTGTTTTGATCTCCTGGCTGTCCAAGGGATGCTCAAGAGTCTTCTCCAACACCACAGTTCAGAAGCATCAATTCTTTAGCACTCAGCCTTCTTTGTGGTTCAGCTCTCACATCCATACATGACCACTGGAAAAACCAGAGCACTGACTATATGAACCTTTGTCGGCAAAGTGCTGTCTCTCCTTTGCAATACACTGTCTAGGTTTGTCATAGCTTTCCTTCCAAGAAGCAAGCATCTTTTAATTTTATGGCTGCAGTCACCATCCACAGTGATTTTGGAGCCCAAGAAATGAAAATCTGTCACTGCTTCTACTTTTTCCCCTTCTATTTGCCATGGAGTGACGAGACCGGATGCCATGATCTTAGTTTTTTTTAATATTTTCAAGCCAGCTTTTTCACCAAGAACTGTATACCAACAAATTAGACACCTTAAATGAAACAGACAAATTCCTAAGAAGACACAAACTACCAAAACTGACTCAAGAAACAGATACTCTGAACCAACCTGTAACAAGATACTCAATTAGTAATAATAAAAAATTTCCCCCAAAAGAAAGCTCAAGCTCAGACGGCTTCAGCATTGAATTCCATCAAACATTTGTAAGAAGGGAGCACTTCTCAACTCATTCTGAGACCAGTATTACCCTGATATCAAAACCAGAAAAGACATGATGGGAAAACAAGAGAAATGAGAAAACAAGAGAAATGAGAAAAACAATCTAGCATCTCTCATGAATATGGACACAAAATTCCTGTACGAAATAGTAGGTAACCAAATCCAGCAACACATGAAAAAGGGCTACATGCCATGACCAAGTAGGATTTGTCCCAGGAGTCCAAGTTTGGCTTAACATTCAGAAATGAATTAATGTAATACACCATTTGGAGCAGGAAACGGCAACCCACTCCAGTATTCTTGCCTAGGAAGTTCCATGGACCAAAGAGCCTGGCAGGTTACAGTCCATGGGGTTGCAGAGTCGGACACGACTTGGTGACCAAACAATACCTCATATCAACAGAATAAAAAGTAAAAGACACACGGTCACCTCGATAGACACTGAGAAAACATCTGACCAAATCCAAAATCTTTTCATGCAAAAACACTCAAGAAATTAGGAGGTAGAGGGAACTTCCCCAACCTGATAAAGAGCATGAAAAACCCACAGCTAACATCCTCCTTTATGGTGAAAGGCTGAAAGCTTTCCCCCCGAGATCAGGAAGAAGACAAAGACTCCATCTATACAAAATGCTCACAACAGAAAAATCTACAGAGACAGAAAGCAGAGTAGAGGTTGCTCGAGCACAGGGGTCGTTACCATAGACGGCAGCCCACCAGGCTCCCCCGTCCCGGGGATTCTCCAGGCAAGAACACTGGAGTGGGTTGCCATTTCCTTCTCCAATGCATGAAAGTGAAAAGTCAAAGTGAAGTCGCTCAGTTGTGTCTGACTCTTAGTGACCCCATGGACTGCAGCCCACCAGGCTCCTCCATCCATGGGATTTTCCAGCAAGAGTACTGAATTGGGGTGCCATTGCCTTCTCCATGTAGTGGAGAGACCATTAAAATAAGAATTAGAGAGGATATGCCTTTGACATTCATGGAAGCCTAAACAAAAAAGGTTTCGGGAGCATGGTGAGGCAACAGAAGTGGACAGACTGCAGAAACGTACAAAGCTCACCAAGTCTTTCAAGGAGAATGGATAAACTGTGCTACCTTCCCAACAGAACACTGCACCGCCGTGGAGCTTAGAAACACAGCATTCTTCTGAGACAAGCTAGCCCCAGAAAACTAAACACACTTTAAAATCATTTTCGCAAAGCTCAGAAACAAGCAAAAGACTAAATAATACATCGTTCAGGCATTCATGCATGTGATAAGACACACCACCCCCCCCAAAAAACAGCTGGGTTACAAGAAGCACAAAATTGAGGATGGTAGTTGCCTCTGCAGCGGGTATTTCTCTGGGTGACACAAGAAGACAAGGAGGGAATAGCTGAGTTCCCTCAATGCCTAGAAGCCACGGCTGTGATAATTCTCCTGTCCTTGGGTCAGGTGCTCTCTGGTTTATTACGCTTTATAACTATCTACGTATGTGTGCACATTTATATATCAACATCTTTTATATTCAATAAACTAATAATAATAAAGGGAAGGTGTTAAAGTGAGTGGAGGCGTGGAAACAAGCAAGTACAGAGGATTCTTCCTCAAAGGCTGAGGAAGAGGAGAGAGAGAAGTAGTCCAACAGCCAGCGGGAGCCACGAGGCAAGGAGACTTCAGGGTAAAGGCAGATGGACAGCTTTATGAGGCTGACGGAGAGAAGCCTGCAGAGAGAGGGAAAGACTAGACGCAAAGAGAAGACAAAGCAAGACCTGATCAGACCAAGAGAGGCTCCAGAACCAGCAGAGAGGAGGGAAGATGGGAGGACCTTGAAAATGAAGGTGGGCTTCCTGAGACGAGGGATGGGCAGGTGAAAACTGACTGGAGAGCTACACAAAATCTGGAGAGAAGGCGCAGAGAGACAGGCAGAAAGTTGAAGAAAATCACACGCGGTGGTGTCAATTTTCTCCAGGTAAGAAGTGAGGTCATTTGTTGAGAATAAGGGAAGACAGGGACTGAGCAGAGGGCTCGCTGCTGGTGGCGAAGGCTTGAAAGACTGATTCAGAGGTTGACTAATAAGACAAAGGCATTTGCAGGCACCATCGAGATTAGAAACAAATTTTCACGGGTACCGGCCATGTGGTTGCCTGAATTTCCATGGCAATTCTGTGGCTCTGGTGAGGAGCAGAGAGGGCAGTCTGTATGCTGATGCTGGAGCAACAGGATGGAGGGGCAAGAAACTCCAGCATGCCAGTGAAAGAATTATTCAAATTAAACCAAGAGTCTGTCGGGACAGAGAAAGAGAGGTCAGAGACTCGATAATGGTAATAACAACAACAGATCCATTGATAGACAGCTTTTAAAACGGTTTTTAAAAAATATATCTATAATGTTGGCACCATTGGGTTTAGAGGGAAAAAAATGAAGAAGAGATTGGGATAAAATATGACAAAGATGTTAAATGCCGGTTCTCTTCGAATTGCAAGAAGTATGTCTTAATTCTAAAAACCAACAGCTAGTGCAGCAAAAGCAAACAAAGGAAGTTTACCAACAGACTTATGGCAGTCATCCTGTTAAAAAAGAAACAACACACCCCTTTAGGGAGTCACCTGCGCTCAACCCTACATCAGCAAACAAGACATAACATGTACCCTAACTGCACCTTCAGTCTCTTCCGAGAACATCATGACCTTCAACCAGTCAAGTCTGCAACTAGCTGGGCAGCACTAGCTGGGTAATGCCTGACAGAGCCCTGCTTTCCCCAATAGGAAGGTGACCTGACCTGAAACAATCGTCTCTTTGCTAGAATAACTAACTTGCCCTGTCTCTCCTATGCCTATACGTCCTCCACTTTGTACAGTTCCTTGGAGCCCCTTTCTTTCTGTGAAGATAGGAGGCTGACTGATTCGTGAATAATTAAATAAAGCCAATTAGATTTTTATTTATTTGGCTGCACCGAGTTTTACTTGCAGCATGTGAACTTCTGTTTGCAGCATGTGGGGTCTAGTTCCCTGACAAGGGATGGAACCCAGGCCCTCTGTACTGCTGCTGCTACTGCTGCTAAGTCGCTTCAGTCGTGTCCAACTCTGTGCAACCCCACAGACGGCAGCCCACCAGGCTCCCCGGTCCCTGGGATTCTCCAGGCAAGAACACTGGAGTGAGTTGCCCTTTCCTTCTCCAATGCATGAAAGTGAAAAGTGAAAGTGAAGTCGCTCAGTCGTGTCTGACTCTGTGCGACCCCATGGACTGCAGCCCACCAGGCTCCTCTATCCGTGGGATTTTCCAGCCAAGAGTACTGGAGTGGGGTGCCATTGCCTTCTCCGGCCTTCTGTACTAGGAGCCCAGAATCTTAACCACTGGAACAGGGAATTCCCAATCAATTAGCTCTTTATTCAGTTGATTTTTTTTTTTTTTTAAACAATCCTGAGAGTGGCAGGAATAGAAGTAAATTGCTCCTTTTGGTCTTTATTTTCCAGATTTTTGTTATAGAGGTAAATTACTTTTATAATAGCAATTTCCCAACAAATTTTAAATGTTTCTAATGCCCGATGCTGGGGGTGGCTTTTAGTTTGGAGAGGAACCCCACTTTCAACAAAGTTACAAGATTCAAGCACCATGGATTTCACAATTACTGGTGTTTTAAAACCCTTATTTGCAGTGTTAGTTACATCACAATAAAAGAGTCACTCTCTGCTCTGCCCTCTACTTTTATCTCATCAACCTTTGATCCACTCAGATTTTCTCCTTTAACCTAAATAAAAAAAAAAAGTCACAAACATTCCAGAATTCCACTTGGCAGTGATGCCAACTCCACAGATAGAAATAACACTGCACACACCTGATCTCGGATATGTCCTCGCTATCTACGCTATGCTATCAGTGAACAGTGCTCACGTCACTGGCCCATCCCCATGCTTGCAATGGAGAAGAGAATGTATGTCAGATAAAAACACATTTATAAAGCCAGCATGCTCACACCCCTGTAACGTAGTCCCCAGTTACTACAGTACCAAATGTGCTGTGTTGGGGCTGTCAGGATAACCACCGGCCTCTGACATTAGGACCCTCAGGAGTGTAGACTCCACAAAAAAAAGGGACAAAACAGCCATCTCCCAGTTCCTCTTTAGGCTCTTCAGCCACCTGTGGTCTGGATGGTGCAGGTCATTGTCCAAGGCCTCTAGCAAGGTTCCAACAGCTCCACTCCCTTGAGGAGTGTCTCAAGACTGTTGTCCTATGCTCAAACTCTCCAATCTTGGGCATAAAGTCCAAACCCCTGATCTGAAAAACCGGGCCTTCTATAATCACTTTCCAAGCCACTCACAGCCTCCCAAATGCATCCTTCCAGTCCTGTCCTTGGGCCTTTGTACAAGCTAGTCTCCAGCAGTAACATCCTTCCTTCCAGCCCACTGTGAGTCCGGCCAATGCCCACTCCTCCTCCAAGACCTCACCACTGCCTCCAGAGTGCTTTCTGCACCCCTCCCTCCCAAGAGAGGCCGGTCACCCTTGTCTGTGCGACCTACGCTGTGAGGACACCTCTGCTCCAGCACCTATGACTGCCGGCTCCAAGAGCACGGGGAGGACCTCTGTTCATCTCTACATCCCTCTGCTCGGCCCCCACAAGTGAACAGAAGGTGCTCCAGTGTTTGTGGACTGAAGGCCAATGGCCAGGTCACAGGCCACCTCCTATTCAGGAAGGGTCACTGCCGCCCCCGGGGAGGCCTCTGAAAAGAAGACCAGAGGAGGGGATCATGGTCTAAATTTTTACTCAAGAGCCACTGTGGTGCACCTACTATGTGCTATGCAGAGTAGTTTTTACATAATTCTAACCTGCTACATACTTTCAAGAAGCACAGAGCTGCAAAGGAAAGCTCTGTTTCAAAACTATATTGCAAAGAAAATTTTGATCAAAGGCAAGTGGTATACGACCAATTGCCAAGCAAGTTTGGAAGAAAATACATATCTGAGAAAGCAAGAAAGGCCAAGCTGGGACTCAATCCCAGATCTGCCCCTTACCAGCCTCAGGACTTCCAGTAAGCTACCTAACTTCTCTCTGCCTCAGTTTCCTCATTTATAAAGATGATGAACACTGACCTCGTGTTTTACCTCTTCCCCCACCTCCCTGTGCTCCAGCCACCCTGGCTTTCTTATTGCTCCTCAGACATTCAAGTCACTCCTTAGAAGCTTGACACCCCCTGGCTCTTCAACCTGGAACACTTCCTCCCAAATCTGAATCACTTGGGTCTCCACGCAAATGCCACCTCCTCCAGGAAGAACTCCCCAATCACCTGCTTAAAAGAGGTCCTCCACTTCCATGTCATCCTAATGTCCCTCCCCAGATTCATGTACTTCACCACACCTCTCAGCATCAGAATAATACTACTAACTCCGGAATAACACTGGAGAAGGAAATGGCAACCCATTCCAGTATTCTTGCCTGGAGAATTCCACGGGCAGAGGAGCCTGGTGAGCTACAGTCCATGGGGTCGCAAACAGTCAGACACAACTGAGCAACTACACACACACACAACTCATGGGAACAGGTCAACATACCAATATTATCAGGAATTCGGAAGAAATTGATTCCAACCCTCAAGGATGACTTTGAGGGGTTCAAGACTTTAATAAAGAAAGTAACTGCAGATGTGGTGGAAAAGCAAGCATGAGTGAGTGAGTGAAAGTCGCTCAGTAGTGTCTGACTCTTTGCGACCCCATGGCTATACACCCATGAAATTCTCCAGGCCAGAATACTGGAGTGTGTAACCTTTCCCTTCTCCAGGGAATCTTCCCAACACAAGGATTGAACCCAGGTCTCCCACATTGCAGGTGGATTCTTTACCAGCTGAGCCACAAGGGAAGCCCAAGAATACTGGAGTGGGTAGCCTATCCCTTCTCCAGGGGATCTTCCTGACCCAGGAATCCAACCAGGGTCTCCTGCATTGCAGGCGGATTCTTTACCAGGTGAGCTACCAGGGAAAAGCAAGTGAAGCAGAATTAAAGGGGAGCCTGAAGAAGCGACTGAATTGCTGCAATCTTATGATACACTTTCATGGAAGAGGAGCTGCATCTTATGGATGAACGAAGACTGTGATTTGCTCAAAGATGGAATTACTCCCGGTATAGATGCTGTGGAGACCCGCTGAAATGACAAGAAAGGATTTAGAATGTTACATAAACTTTATCAAACTAGTTGATCAAGTCGTGGCAGGATTTGAGAGGACTGACTCCAATTTTGAAAGTTCTCCTGTGGGCAAAATGCTATCAAACAGAGAAATCGTTCATAAAAGGAAGAGCTAATCAGTGTGGCAAACTTCACTGTTGTCTTATTTTAAGAAATTGCCACAGCCAACCCCAACCTTCAGCAAACACCACCCTGATTGGTCGGCATCCATTAACGATGAGGTATTGACGCCCCCCCCCCCCAAAAAAAAAGCTCAGACTGAGAGTTGTGAGTTAAGTTTCATGTGGGCCTACAATGAGATAGCTCTGAGGAACTGCTGCACAGTGCGGGGAGTCAGTATATATATATATGATTTTAGGGACGGGGGATACATGCAGTTAAGCACACATCTTTTGAGAAGGTTGCTTGCTGCCAGTCACATGGAACAGAGGTCTCCACTAATGATTTCAGTGTTTTCCTAGGTATGAGAAGATCCAAGAAACTGGGCTCATAAAATCTCCTGAAAGTATCTAACTATCTGAAGGCCTGTTCTGCTAGTTTTTTGAGAGCACCGAGTACCTCATTCCTGATCTCTGCCCTGAACTCTTTGCAGGGTGTGCTGAAGGGCAACGGTTGCAGGGGCCAGTGACTTCATACGTGTAGAATCATGTGGCGAGTGATTAGCCACATGATTACCTCTTAGCTGGTAATGGCAAGACCCTTCACTGGCAAAAAGGTTATGACTCATTGAAGGCTCAGATGATGGTTAGCATTTTTTAGCAATCAAGTTATTTTTAAATTAGGATGTGAACATTTTTTTAGACATAATGCTATTGTACACTTTGTTGTTGTTGTTCAGTAGCTCAGTCGTGTCTGACTCTTTGTGACCCCATGAACGGCAGCACACCAGGCCTCCCTGTCCCTCACCGTCTCCCAGAGGTTGCTCAAACTCATGTCCATTGAGTCGGTGATGCCATCCAACCATCTCATCCTCTGCCATTCCCTTTTCCTCCTGCCTTCAATCTTTCCCAGCATCAGGGTCTTTTCCAATGAGTCAGCTCTTTGCATCAGGTGGCCAAAGGATTGGTGCTTCAGCATCAGTTCTTCCAAAAAATATTCAGCATTGATTTTCTTTAGGATGGACTGGTTTGATCTCCTTGCAGTCCAAGGAACTCTCAAGAGTCTTCTCCAACACCACAGTTCAAAAGCATCAATTCTTTGGCGTTCAGCCTTCTTTACAGATGACAGCATGGTATAAACATAACTTTTATATGTACTGGGAAACCAAACAAAGCCTGTTTGCTTTCCTGTGGTGGTCTGGAACTGAAGCCACAGTATCTCTAAGGTATGCTTGTACTGAAACAAACTGTCAAATAAATGGTGAAGACGAGAAAATACCTACATCAAAAGGTTTCATGAGGATTAACTGAGGGTGTACAGAGAGGAATAGAAAGTGCTTCAACACAGTGCTCAGCACATAGGAAGCTCAATAATGTTGGCTGGCAGCATTATCAGTGGAATCCAGAAGAGGGTGAGGCGTGGCATGAACAGAGACAGTTACAGAATTTCAAGAAGAGGCAGGTCTTGGGTTTGACCTGGAAAGATAAGGATTTTTTTACTGGACAGAGCGGTGCGGGCACCCTAAGAGTTCTAAGTCTCCTCTTCTCTACGAGTTGCCCCTCCCCCACAGGTGCTCTCCCTGCTCCTCCATTAAATGCACAGTCATCCCAGTAAGAATCAACTATTGAGCAGCCTCTCTCTGCCCATCCAGAGTCCATTTTTCCTTCCTTTCTACACAACCAGGGCCTAGATGAATTTCACCCCCAAAGGGAGTGCAATAATGCTGTCCAACGAATTTCAGCAGTCTGTAGGAAAGGCACAGTCTACTCTTTAGATCAGCAACCCTGGCCTAGGTGTCTATCCTGGGCTTCCCCGGTGGCTCAGCAATAAAGATCTGCCTGCAATGCAGGAGATGCAGGAGACTTGAGTTCAATCCCTGGGCCAGGAAGATCCCCTGGAGGAGGACATGGCAACCCACTCCAGTATTCCTGCCTGGAGAATCTCTTGGACAAAGGAGCCTAGGGCGGGGCTACAGTCCATAGGGTTGTAGAGAGTTGGACACATTGAAGTGACTAAGCACAGGTACCTATCCTAGAGAAATACTCAAAGGTCAGCATGAAAAATCACATACAACAATGTCCACTACAGCATGATTTGTGAGAGAAAAAAATAGAAGCAATCAGAATGTCTACCCATGCGAAAAGAAGAAATACACTATGGAGCAGCCATACTGTGCAGAGGTGAAACACAGGTAAAACACACACACACACACACACTATATGATCTCCTTTAGGTAAAACCTTCCCTGGTGGCTCAGATGGTGAAGAATGCTCCTGCAATGCCTGAGACCCAGGTTCAGATCCCTGGGTGGGGAAGACCCCCCGGAGAAGGGAATGGCCGCCTGCTCCAGTATTCTCTCCTGGAGAATTCCATGGACAGAGGAGCCTGGCAGTCTACAGTCACCCCATGGGGTCCCAAAGAAGTGGACAGAACTAAGCGAGTAATACTAACAAATATTCTAAAACTGTTAGGGGAAGCACACTGATTGAAACAGCCCACCTTGGCCAGGTACCATAGTAACCATTTGCATGAGTTGTTTTATGACAGGAGATCCTGATAAGGAATCCGGAACTAATAAGCCACCACCAACCGGAAGAGTTCAAGAAAGGTCTAAAGGAGACACTGCATGTCGGTCCACTTTCCAGAATCCCGCTCGCTAGCATCCATCTTGGCTGAGCGATGCGTGCACCACCAGGAAAGACTCTGAATTAGAATGATTGGCCAAAGACCACCCGGAAACTAATCCCATCACCAAAAAACCCAGACATTGTGAGCCACATGGCAGAGCAGTTCTCCTGGGTTCCCTTACCCTACTGCTCTCCACCCGGGTGCCCTTTCCCAATAAAATCTCTTGCTTTGTCAGCACATGTGTCTCCTCGGACAATTCATTTCTGAGTGTTAGACAAGAGCCCAGTTTCGGGCCCTGGAAGGGGTCCCTCTTCCTGAAACAAATGGCAACTCTGGTGGGACTCTTTGCTGAGACTGACATCCTGAGCACTCGGGGTACTCAGGGGGCCAGCTTGCCTGCCAATGGACCAGACCCAGTGGCCGCAACTGGAACCCTTTTGTCCCTGGTCACCTCCTGATGCGGACAACTGGCCAGAGTGCCCTGATCAGTAAGGAACAAGAGACTTTATGGACCTCTCTCCCCTTCCCTCTCTCTTTTCTCTCCTTAACCCTTCCTATCCTTCCCTGTTTTTCAAGTCCCCCGGTCCTGGATGCAGGAATCTGGTCGAAGGGCCCCCAGCCTGAGCTGAGGATTGGAGACTGATCACCTCTTCTTGGCAGAGAACTCAAAATTCTGGTTCTGGTCTGGTCTGATTTCTGGCAGAGCCGAGTTCCAGTCCTCTCTTCTCTGGAGGCCCAGGGTCAAGTTCCATAACGCCTGGGTATCTGTAGGTGGCAGGAGACATCTGTAAGGCCACGCCTTTCTCCCCTCCTCTCCCGCCTCCTCCCCCTTCTTTTTCAACCTGGCTTCCTTTTCTCCCTTTGAAATCTTTGAAACTGTTAGTACTTGGATCTGAAGTTCTGTGTCTCTATAGGAGGTTTTCTGAGAGACTGTATTCTTTTATTTAAGGGCTTCTCTGATGATGCAGAAGTTAAAACGTCTGCCTGCAACGTGGGAGACCTGGATTCGATCCCTGGGTCGGGAAGATACCCTGGAGAAGGAAATGGCAACCCACTCCAGTACTCTTGCCTGGAGAATCCCATGGACAGAGGAGCTTGGTGGGCTACAGTCCACCGGTTGCAAAGAGTCGGACAGGACTGAGCAACTTCACTTTCACTTTCACCTAGATGAGAACTGCCAGGTTTATGTGTGTGTGCTTTAACTCTGTGTTCTGTGTTGTGATTTTTGATGGCCATTTTGCTTTGTCTGGCCACCATTTGGTTTAGACCTGCTGCCATTTTGTTAGAACTTGATTTTCTTTCTCTGTGCCTTGAGACCAGCGCTCTCAGGTCTTATCTAGACCATCTCTAACTCCTGACACTGAGGAAAAAGGGAAAAAAGACTGGAAGCTAGATCTTGCATTGTGTCTGTCTAAATAGGTCTTGGTATGTCTTTGTCTCTGGGTAATATTTTTGAGGTTAATTTGTAAATGAGCTCTATTTATTTGGCTTAAAAAAAGGTAAGTGCTTACAAATCAAGTAATTCTAAATTAAGCAATAAATTCCAGGTTCATGTGAACTGGGAAATATTCAATATTAAATACCTGATATTAATGTTTGTTTGTTGACCTATCTAATATAGACATGTCTTAGAGTAATTAACATTCAGTTCAGTTCAGTTCAGTCGCTCAGTTGTGTCCGACTCTTTGCAACCCCATGAATCGCAGCACTCCAGGCCTCCCTGTCCATCATCAACTCCCGGAGTTCACTCAGACTCATGTCCATCAAGTCAGTGATGCCATCCAGCCATCTCATCCTCTGTTGTCCCCTTCTCCTCCTGCCCCCAATCCCTCCCAGTATCAGAGTCTTTTCCAATGAGTCAACCCTTCGCATGAGGTGGCCAAAGTACTGGAGTTTCAGCTTCAGCATCATTCCTTCCAAAGAAATCCCAGGGCTGATCTCCTGAATGGATTGGTTGGTCTCCTTGCAGTCCAAGGGACTCTCAAGAGTCTTCTCCAACACCACACTTCAAAAGCATCAATTCTTTGGCGCTCAGCCTTCTTCACAGTCCAACTTTCACATCCATCCATGACTACAG
>SJYT01026071.1:0-43854 GCA_006410635.1 Cephalophus harveyi
GGGGGAAGGAGGAGAAGGGGACGACTGAGGATGAGATGGCTGGATGGCATCACGGACTCAATGGACGTGAGTCTGAGTGGCAATGGTCTCTCATACTACAAGAGTTTCAGAATGTAAATGCTTATATTCTTCTGTCTGTCTCTCATAAAAGATCAAGTACTTTGATGTTTCAAGGGAGTAAACTCATTCCAGGAGTTGGTAATGGACAGGGAGGCCTGGCGTGCTGAGATTCATGGGGTCACCAAGAGTCGGACACGACTGAGTGATCGAACTGATGATGACTGATGGGTAGGCCTATGACCAGGAGTTATTTTCTATCTTTTCATGAAATCTTCTAGTTGAACTCAGTGTGACAAAAAATATCTGGGTCCAGGTTATTCTGGGATCTCTTTGGTTTCCTAAGTTTGATATTGGCTAGTAGGCATGAAGCTTAATAACTTCCAAAGTCCTTTAGATACCTTGCTACTTCAGCATTAAAAGAAAGTGTGACCAAATTGTTTTTAATTGCTTAATTAAGTTTGCCATGCTAGTTTGTTTTAATATATGGGGCTGGAAAAAAAAAAAANATGAAGCTTAATAACTTCCAAAGTCCTTTAGATACCTTGCTACTTCAGCATTAAAAGAAAGTGTGACCAAATTGTTTTTAATTGCTTAATTAAGTTTGCCATGCTAGTTTGTTTTAATATATGGGGCTGGAAAAAAAAAAAAAACCCTAGAATTAAGAGTTAAGAGTAAGAAACATGATTCAGAAAAATAAATTTCAAAAAGAGTATACCAATTAAACTGAAGAAGTAAGCCATTATCTTCAAGCCTTAAATACGTATTCAATTAAAAGAAAGGGGCCAACAGCTGCTATGTTGCATAAGCTGCTAAACTTTCGTGCAGCACAATCTGCTGGAGAAATAAATCCTGTGATCCTAGCTGCATGAGTAAGGTTGTGGACAGGTGCATAAGCTAGCTGGGAATCAGTCTGCAAAATGGGCACAAATTGTTAAGGAGCAAATTCTGCCTTTCAGAGATGTTCTGTACTGCCATTAATACTCTTTTTTGAAAAGCTCAGTGAGTAACGAAAAGATAGGCCACTGGGTCTCACTGTATTACTCTATGTGCATTACATATTCTGATGCAGTTTGTGATATTTCTCCCCTTTGCCCTCATTCTTGTGGATCCTTGCAGTAAACCTCTCTCGGAGAAGATAATCTGTGTATCCCTTGAAACATCAAAGTACTTGATCTTTTATGAGAGACCGACAGAAGAATATAAGCATTTACATTCTGAAACTGTTGTAGTAAGAGAGACCATTGCCAAATCAGGCTGAATTCAGAGTAAAATTTTTTTTTAAAAAATGTTAAGTTTCAGTACCAGTATTTCAGTATTTTAGTATTGAAGAGAAATTTGAAATTTACAGAGCATAATATGCAGCTTTTATCACATTTTTGATTCCCAAAGTAGCTTTTATACTACTTTGATCCCCAGTTCAGTTCAGTTCAGTCGCTCAGTCATGTCCAACTCTTTGCGACCCCATGGTTTGCAGCACTCCAGGCCTCCCTGTCCATCACCAGCTCCCAGAGTTTACTCAAACTCATATCACCATTGAGTCGGTGATGCCATCCAACCATCTCATCCTCTGTCATCCTCTTCTCCTCTCACCTTCAATCCTTCCCAGCATCAGGGTCTTTTACAATGAGTCAGCTCTTTTCATCAGGTGGCCAAAATATGGGCGTTTCAGCTTCAACATCATTCCTTCCAATGAATATTCAGGACTGATTTCCTTTAAGATGAACTGGTTGGATATTCTTGCAATCCAAGGGACTCTCAAGTGTCTTCTTCAACACCACAGTTCAAAAGCATCAATTTTTCAGCGCTCAGTTTTCTTTATAGTCCAACTCTCAGATCCATAAATGACTACTAGAAAAACCATAGCCTTGACTAGATGGACCTTTGTTGGAAAAGTAATGTCTCTGCTTTTTTATATTCTATCAAGGTTGGTCATAACTTTTCTTCCAAGGAGTAAGCGTCTTTTTATTTCATGACTGCAGTCACCATCTGCAGTGATTTTGGAGCCCCCAAAAATGAAGTCTGCCACTGTTTCCACTGTTTCTCCACCTATTTGCCATGAAGTGATGGGACCAGATGCCAAAAGTCCCATTTTAATCCCCAAAGTACTTTGATCCCCAAAGTAGCCCCCAGTAGAGGAATAACCATTATACTTTTACAGATGAAGAAACTTTAGCCAGTAGAAATTAAAAGATTTTTTCCTACTTTATTAACAAGGATGAGTGGTTAGGATTGGAACAGAAATCTTCTGAATCTATTCAATAATTCCAGTCAGGTGTACCTGTGTTTACACACATCTGGGCATACTATGTAATCTGCCTTGAAATGGATCTCTTCAAGTGTTGCCATACAATTGAATGTCTATTCATAAGTGATCCACTTTAACAATGAACATTGCTGTGTAAGTGACAGGAGTTAGAAACCTTGGTAAAGTTGTGTATAGTGTGAAGAGATTTTTCATTTTAATTTTTAAATCAAATTGGCAAGGTTATAATGGGACAAATGAAATTCCATTTGACCTGCAGAGTTTTGATTTAAAAGAAGAACTGAATATTTTGTAATGCAAAGTGAATAGTAGTGTACTTAAGAAAATTGATTCCATCAAACCACATCTATGCATGAATTGATTATAATCTCATGACTCTTCTTTTGATGCAAGAGTAAGGACAAGAATAGCAGTGGCTAACACTAGTAGTGCTTATTCTATCAGACACTGTCCTAAATACTTTATGTATACTAACTTCTTTCAACCTCATTATAGCCTTACTTCGTGGCTAACAGATGAGGAAATAATGGAAACAGTGGCAGATTTTTATTTTCTTGGGCTCCAAAGTCCCGGTGGTGACTGTAGCCATGATATTAAGAGACATTTGCTGCTTGGAAATAAAGCTATGACAATCTTAGACAGCATATTAAAAAGCAGAGACATCAATTCACTGACAAAGGTCTGTTCTAGTCAAAGTAATGGTTTTTTCTATAGTCATGTACAGATGTGAGAGTTGGACATAAAGGCTGAGAGCCAAAGAAGTGATGATGCTGGAGAAGTGTTGCTGGAGAAGACTTTTGAGAGACCCTTGGACTGCAAGGAGATCAAACGAGTGAGTCAATCCTAAGGAAAATCAACCCTGAATATTCATTGGCAGGACTGATGCTGAAGTTGAAGCTTCAATTCTTAGGCCACATGATGTAAAGAGCCAACTCACTAGAAAAGACCCTGATGCTGGGAAAGAGTGAGGGCAGGAAGAGAAGTGGGTGATAGAGGATAAGATGGTTGGATTGCATCATTGACTCAATGGACATGAATTTGAGCAAACTCTGAGAGATACTGAAAAACAGGGAAACCTGGAGTGCTGCAGTCCATGGAGTCATAAAGAGTTAGACACGACTGAGGAACTGAACAACAATAGTTTTAGAAAAAAAGAACAGTTTTCATCTCCAATAATCCTCATGAGAACACTGATCTCATCTCATCTCTATGAAACTGAGACCTGGGAAATAAATAAGTTGTTAGAGGTTGCATAGTGGGTAAGTAACAGAGCTGGGTTTTGCCTCTGGAAGCTAGCTGCAGATTGAATGCAATTCAAGACGAAAGTGATCAGTCTTTCATAAAAGTAGGATTAGGTAACAGAGGAGATGTACAGGAACTCTGAAGTAACATAGAATCAGTTAGATTTCTATCTCTTTCACTGCCCTGCTGTGTTACTCTGAGCAAGAGGCTTACCCCATCTCTGCCACAGTTTATTTACCTGTAAAATGAAGATGTTAGGAATAGGATCATTAGGAAGTTCAATGTTTCATTGCATTTTAGGTCATGAATAAACAAAAATTGTAGAAGAGCGAAATCCTACCTAAAAATAATTTATTCAAAAACCTTAATTAAAAAAAAAAATTAGGAAGCTGAAGCCCAAAGGGGTTAATGATCAAGTTTATATCATGTTCTCAGTGACCAAATCAAAAGTAGAAGCCAGGTCTTTCAACTCTATGTTTAGGGTCCTTTGAACCACAAAGGAGTAAATAAAGGATTTTATCTATCAATTTGTTTCAATTCATTTTTTCAAGTTCACTATTGACATATTTTTGATTTACTATTTTTGATTGACATATTTTGATTTTGGCTGAGAGAGGAAAAGGTTTTATATTTTAGGGTTTAAAAAATGACATTTTCTTTTTACTTGGTCAACATCATGAAAAATCACTATATGCAACAGGGTAACAAACACTTTGTCCAAGCTGAGTGTGCCAGGTCAGATTCTAACACCAAGAACTAGCTCAAGGGTGAAGCAAATTCTGGATTTTTAGAGAATACCTTTTTATTTTATTTTTTATCATGAATGAACTATAAAGTAAACTACACATTTGTTGTCAAGTCTCATGTCAGTCCATTCTGAAGGAGATCAGCCCTGGGTGTTCTTTGGAAGGAATGATGCTGAAGCTGAAACTCCAGTACTTTGCCCACCTCATGTGAAGAGCTGACTCATTGGAAAAGACTCTGATGGTGGGAGGGATTGGGGGCAGGAGGAGAAGAGGATGACAGAGGATGAGATGGCTGGATGGCATCACGGACTCGATGGACGTGAGTTTGAGTGAACTCCGGGAGATGGTGATGGACAGGGAGACCTGGCGTGCTGCAGTTCATGGGGTCACAAAGAGTTGGACACGACTGAGCAACTGAACTGAACTGAACTGAACTGAACTCATATATTATTAAATAGATACAAAGAATCATGCTGATGTAATTTAATTTACAAAATTACACATCATGCCTTAAAACAAATCAACTCTCTTATGCTACTATGCTGTTCTGCTTTTTTTTTTTTTTCCCTATTGCTGTTTTCCACAATTAAAGATATTTAAAGCACTGTATGAGCTAGCAGAGAAGGCTGGGATGGGAAATTTATAGTATGATTGTGGCCAGATCTCATGTTTGAGCAAACAATCAATACAATCCAAAATGTGGTCTAATGATTACAATCCCTTTTGACAAATAATTTATCATTGGAAAAGCAATAGCTTTATAATAATGTGACAAATATTATTTCCGAATTTCAAAGTCAGCAGTAAAGTCTGAGGTCCTCTATTTATATTCTAATCTTTCACTAGGTTCTACACTATCAATTTACCAAGTTTCATGTTAACCTTGGGGATTTAAAGGACACTCTTTGGAGTAAATCATCTGTTTGTCCTTTAGAACAGTGAGTTCAAGTTAAATGCAGACTCGTGGGAAAACCTGTTTTTAAAACAGAGCCAGTGTTTTATAATTTTACATTTTATAAAATATCACTTTTAAAATAATTTTTTTCTATTTCTGTCATATTTTTAAGATAACCTGGCATCAGCATTACTGATGAATTTGAAATTATATATATATACACATACATATATATATATATGTCCTATGTGCATTTTCTAATTTTTATATAACATTTATTTTTATTTTATATAAAATTTCTTTTATATATATATATATATATAAAATATAAATTGGGCTTTCTTCGTGGCTCAGTCAATGGTAAAGATCCTGCCTGCCAATGCATGAAACCTAAGAAATGTGGGTTCAATCCCTGGGTTGGGAAAATGCCCTGGAGAAGGGCATGACAACCCACTCTAGTATTCTTGCCTGGAATATCCCATGGACAGAGGAGCCTAGTGGGCTGCAATCTATAGCATTGCAAACAGTCAGCATGACTTAGTGACCAAAACAAACAAAACATAGATAAATTAATTAAATAAATACATGTGATAGAATAATGGGTAAAGTATCCACTTGACTTAGATTGAGTTTTGAGTACCTACTAACTTAAAAATAAAGCAATAATCAGCTACAAAATCTATTATAACTCAGTTTTCTTTCCTTGAAAATTCACTTTGCATTTTCTGACCATAGCTTGATTTAGTGTCGCTGTATGATTCCGAGGAAGAAGCTAATTTTCTGAAAAGGTATAAATGAAAGAATCAATTTTTCTATAGATTAGCTAATTTAAATTTCACGTGATTCAGTGAGCTAGAAAAGATTAATAGACCTTTTTGTTAATATAGCTTTGGTTCAACTGATAACAAAACCTGTATTAAAGCATTTTTTATAAATGATAAACTTCTAGAGTATTTGTGTTTGAGACTGTATCTTATATAGACAGAGGGGCAATATTTTTTTTCTTTTAAATAAGCTTCATATGACATTCCCTGGTGAGTAAGAACAGAGGACATGAAACATATTTTAATGTTTTTATCATTGAATTAACTTTTTCTTACTAAATCTATGTTTGAGGTTGGGAAGCATGGGGAATGAGGCTAAAACAAAAAAGAAAGAAAGAAATGAGTCATCGAAAATTGTGATTTCCAGCTAACTAATGTGGTTTATAGTCCTTGGTGCATTTATGCCAAGTGAAGGGAAAAAATTCTTCTACTGAAGAAAAAAAGTTGTTTTGGATATTGTTTGGTTTCTATGTAGTGCTGAACTACAAAAAGCAAAACTGATGCTATTGGTTGAATTAACTGAATAATTGCTGGCATGTGACATTTGTGTTACCTAGGTATAGAACAAAAGGAATATATTAAACTTGAAAAAATAATCCAATCAATTTCTGTTTTAATTGTCCAGATACTTCAAGCAAGTTCTATTGGTGATAGTATTTAAAATCTATACTGAATTGTGTAGAAGTTTTACATTTAATTAGAGATAAATTCCAGTAACTTAAAATGAGTGAACAGCTTAGAGTTCCAATGTACATGCAACTCTTCATTGCTATTTTGGTACAAAGCTCATCTGCCTATATTTTAATGGAAGGTTTTTAGTACCTTTTGTTTTTAACTTTTCCCATAAATGTATTTCTTTATAGTTTGTTGGAATGGTTGGCAATAATCTCTCCTACCATGGTAACAAAACAATGGGAAAAGATAGATAAATGAAGTATATCAGGACTAATAAACAAAGATCTAGAATATATCACATTTTCAATTAAAGATCAATTGTAAAATGTGATCCAGAGAAATAAAGTAGAGAGAATCAATACCATAAAGTCATTACATCAATATTTGAAAACTGGTTAGAATGTCATATAGGATCTGCAATTTAATATACAGCAGAGAAATCTGAATGATTAAGGATTCAAATATCTCTTCCTTGACTGAATGCGGGATGTTAACAAACAGGGTCATGATGAGATGTCATAGAAAGGGATAGTACTTTTCTGGAAGTCCAAAGTATACTACTTTACCATTTTATGTGGACATGGAAAATTCTAGTTTGGAGAGGATGTGGAAGTGAGACCATATATGAGATATGACAAATGGCAAAATAACCATTTGCTCTCCTTGTCCATTTTTCTAGCCATCTTCTCCTTCTTTCCTTTCAGTTTCTATGGGTTAATATTCAGTTTCATGCTGTTATATAATCAGGTTACCTTACACAAAACTGATAGACCCAATAGAGGGTATTTGACCCAATTTTACCTTAAAATAATAATTAAATTTTCAAGGATTAGTTGACACAAAAGTTTAAAATACTCAAGGCAGTCTCTTAGGTATCTGAAGCTGGAAAAATATATGATCTATAAGTCCCTAGCTTTCAGAGACCATGTGGAGAAAGTTGGTCTGTATCTAGATCAAAAGGAGTAAGGCAAATGCACATGATAGAAAAGACTTCACTCCCTGAGAGCAGTTCTTTTGGCCAAAGGAGCATGTAAATTTCTGCTCCAAGAAACTAGAAGTCACACCCATTCCTCTGTGTGCATGAGTGCTAAGTCACTTCAGTCATGTCTGACTCTGTGCAGCCCTATGGACTGTAGCCCACCAGGCCCCTCTGTACGTGGGACTCTCCAGTTCCTCTAGTAGTATCCAAAATTATCAATGATAGAAAGTTTGATGAATCATCCTCCCTTCTATTAAGCCAGCAGAGGTACATCTGAATGTAGTAGCAGTGTTAGTCGCTCAGTCATGTCTGACTCTTGCAACCCCATCAACTATAGCCTGCCAGGCTTCTCTGTCCATAGAATTCTCTGTCCATAGAATTCTCCAACCAAGAATATTGGAGTGGGTAGCCATTCCTTTCTCCAGGGGATCTTCCCAACCCAGGGATCGACCCTAGGTCTCCTGCATTGCAGGCAGATTTTTGCAGTCTGAGCCACCAGTGAAGCCACATCTGAAATCAAAATCATTTGAACAAATTCAGGATGCTTTAATATATAAGGATAAAACTAGAAGGTCTCAGGGGCCCTTCATCTTTTTTTAAGACAATATTGATATAATCAAAATTAGAGTCAGCAGGAAGCTGGTGCTGATTTGGGGCTAAAAGCATCATCCCATACTAGGTAATTGATGGGTGTTAGGTCAACTTATGGTCCTGCAGTATTTTACTGGTTGAAAGTGCTGTAGGTGAAAAAAATACAGGAAAACTTAGTTACACATTGTACTTCATATAATTCATAGATTAAAAAAATCCTTACAAGGAAACTTTAAAGTTCCCTGGCTATTCCTAATTTAGTATTTAAAAGCACTTAGAGGTTATACTGACAATTGAAGGAAATGGGATAGGAGGAACCCAATGTTTGATAACAGTTTCACAATAAATTCTATTAAGTCTAGTTTATATTTCAGTTAAATTAGTATGACAATATTATAAAGAATGAACAATTAGATGACTTTTCCTGGATGGAAATCTGGGGGAAAATATTGATAGGAAGAAAAGAAACATCTTTTCAGGTGGTTCCACCACCACATACAGAATGTCCTAAAATCTCACTGTTTTGTTAGAAAAAAGGTAATTCCTAACATTAAATTTCTTTGCTAATTTAGGTTTTCATACGTAACACAGATAAAATCTGTTCCAAATCTAACTATTTAATTTTAAAAATGTTTACCTAAAACTCTGTAATAGTTACCTAATTAATGAAAAAGTTTTTTTGTCAATGGGTAGATATCAGAATAACTGATTCCAAATTTGCATGTGAAGAAAATAATAGCAAAAGATTTGAATTCTTGGTGGGCTTAGCATTTAAAGTAATAATAATTCCTTATGTATGAAAAAGAAAAATCTTTTTATACATTTGAGTATTTTTTATAAAATACCAAAGGTGCCATTTATTGAAGAAAGTCTATCATGCATCAAATGCTTTCTCTATTTTACTTTACATACATTGTTTAATCTCCACAAACTTATAAAGTACTATAATTCCAATTTACAGAACAAAAAGTAAAGTATGAAGTTAAGAAAATATTGGCTTTACAAGGCAGTTTTTCAATAAGCATTTTTTGAGTACTTGCTATACATACACTATATGGTGGGTGATACTGGGGCTTCCCTGATGGCTCAATGGTAAAGAACCCACTTGCCAATGCAGGAGATATGAGGCATGTTTGATCCCTGGGTCAGGAAGATCCCCTGGAGGAGGGCATGGCAACCCACTCCAGAATTCTTGCCTGGAGAATCGCATGGACAGAGGAGCCTGGTGGGCTACAGTGCATGGGGTCACAAGAATTGGACACAACTGAAGTGACTTAGCACGCATACATGGATTAAATGATGACTAAAAACCAATCCTTTTCACTAAGGAATATAGCCACCAAGTTGCACAGCATGTATATAGCTGGGAAGAATTGAACTGGGTTGTCTGTGAGTCGACATCCTTGCTCTTTATGTAATTTTACACCACCCTCCGTCTACTTACTACCCCCGCTTCCCACCAAAAAGACTAAAATACAAAGTACCACATGGAATAACTGAAACTAGACCTAATTCTAAAGAGAGTTTTCCATTTGGCTAAAACAGCGTGTGGGATTCCTTGTTTTTGAGAGAACAAAATGTCAGCAGTAAGGCTAATGAATTGAAAGTCTCCTGTTTCCTTAGATGAGTAGTGTGCAATGGGACCTCTGATAGATGAGATTAAATAGAAGGCATTAAATCATTTACTCTCTGAGCACACTTTCCAAAATACCTCTCTCATAAGTTCTTAGCCTGGAGTTTGCAATTCAAAAGGCATCATAATCTGGTAAACTTTTGCCAATTACAGATCTCATTTTCAGTCCCTGAATCATAAAAACCTCCCTTTTTATTTCCTGAATGATTCTCCTACATCTCCAAACTCTCTGTAAGGCACCAGGTCATCTAAAATGCTATTTTCTTTCTGAAGTAATTTTCTTTGAGGTCTCTTATTAATTTTCTCCCCTTAGCCTGAATTCGATTTATTAAAAGTGTTCCAACAGTAGAAAAGATTTTCTGAAAGATCCTGAAGAGGATCATTTTCATATAGATAAAATGGCTAAAGGAAAGGAAAACAGAAGCCTAGTTCAGTTGCCTTTTGATTAGACTGGCATGTTCTATTTAGTTGTAATCTATTTAACTGCTTGCAAAGTTTATATAAATCCAAACATCATAAAATGGGACTAGAATATGGACAATTCTGTTTTAAACAGAACTCTCCATCCAGAAATGTCTTCAATATGAGTTACACCATGAATGTTAAAGTAAACGAAAACATGCACTAGCTTTCATTTCTTGAAAACTCAGTGTGTGTCAGTGTCCTGTTTGTCTATTATTTAACTAATTTAATCTTTAAAAAATCCTAGGTGATAAACTTTATTATTATCCCTGTTTATTATAATAATAATAAATTATTATTTATTTATTATTATCCTTGTTTCATAAGTGTGGAAATGGGATGAAAGGGAAGTAGTTAATTTGCCAAATTCTCAGAGTTAAAAAGTGATACAATTAATATTTCAGTTCAGTTCAGTTCAGTCGCTCATTCATGTCCGACTCTTTGTGACCCCATGAACCGCAGCACACCAGGCTTACCTGTCCATCACCAACTCCCAGAGTCTGCCCAAACCCATGTCCATTGAGTAGGTGATGCCATCTAGCCATCTCATCCTCTGTCATCCTCTTCTCCTCTGGCCTTCAATCTTTCCCATCATCAGGGTCTTTTCAAATGAGTCAGCTCTCCGCATCACATGGCCAAAGTATTGGAGTTTCAGCTTCAATATAAGTCCCTCCAGTGAACACCCAGGACTGATCTCCTTTAGGATGAACTGATTGGATCTCCTTGCAGTCCAAGGAACTCTCAAGAGTCTTCTCCAACACCACAGTTCAAAAGCATCAATTCTTTGGCACTCAGCTTTCTTCACAGTCCAACTCTCACATCCATACATGACCACTGGAAAAACCATAGCCTTGACTAGATGGACCTTTGTTGGCAAAGTAATGTCTCTGCTTTTCAATATACTGTCTAGGTTGGTCATAACTTTCTTTCCAAGGAGCAAGCGTCTTTTAATTTCATGGCTGCAATCACCATCCGCAGTGATTTTGGAGCCCAGAAAAATAAAGTCAGCCACTGTTTCCACTCTTTCCCCATCTGTTTGCCATGAAGTGATGGGACCAGATGCCATGATATTAGTTTTCTGAATGTTGAGCTTTAAGCCAACTTTTTCATTCTCCTCTTTCACTTTCATCAAGAGGCTCTTTAGTTCTTTACTTTCTGCCATAAGAGTGATGTCATCTGTATGTCTTCTATAGAAATACTCATCATGTGATAATAATTTTTCAAAAATAAAGATAATGAGGTAAGTTCTATGACCCAGTATAAGACCATAAAATCTAAACTCTGTTAAGGCCATGTCTAGATGCCCATCTGCTCAGAATATTTTGGCTGAAAATATTGCCAAACTCTGACATATTATTAGCCCACTAAACTTCTGGTTTGCTAGTTTAAAAAAGCACTAATTTTAATTAACCTACTATTTCAGTCACTTATTTCTTAATTTATTCAGGCTATAAATATGATTTAGTCTACAAGTTGGGTATTTTAGAAAGCATTGCCTTGAATTATTAAATTAAATTTAATACTATTTAATCTTTCTCTTACATTTTATGACTTTTAATTGACTGTCTATTCATTTTTTTAAATTTTGTTTCATCAAAAACAAAATCTTTCCTTTTGAATATACACAATTGGCCCAGTACCTGCTAACTCTGCACACAAGTGCTTTTGAATTATGACCTTAACTACTTAAATGGATCTGGATCACTTAATAAATGCCATTTTTTAGATCTAATCACACTTTTAGAAAATATTATGAAATATAGAAATTTCTACCAAATTTTATTCTTCAAATTTAGAAAATGTTTTGACAGCTCTCTTCAAAATGCTAACTTCATAAAGAGAGAAAAAATTCTTATGCCTGGCTTCTACAGACTGTAACTTCTAAAATACAGTAAGTCCCTTACATATGAATCTTCATGTTTTGAACCCTCAAAGAAAAGAGTGTACACTGGCATGTTTAATCATATAAGTTAGTTCATGTGTCTAACATACATTATCATGTGTGAAGCCTCTACAAGTGGTTGTGCTTTTGTATAATTTACTGTACAATACTTTATAGAGGATAGTAGTACAGTATCTTTAGTTCAAGCCTAACTTGAGCTTTTACTCAATCAAGCATAAAAAGAGTGGTGATGTAGCTGGTACTGCTAACAAGTACCAGCTATTGTACTGCACTACTGTACTTTCAAGTTACTGCACTATAAGATTAAAAAAAAACCACATTTTATTTATCTTTTGCATTGCTTTCAATGCATTATTTGTGTGAAATGTATTATAAACCTATCACAGTACAGTACTATATAGCTGTTTGTATCAGTTAGACTAAGTTTTCTGGACTTAACGAACAAAATTGGACCTAATGAACATATGCTCAGAACTCGCCACATGTACGAAACTTACTATAATATGAACATTTATACCAGTAATTTCCTTAGTCAAACTGTGTACTATCAACATGGTATATTTTTCAGGGGAGTAATTCAATTCATTTTTGGTTTTAAAATATTAAAGGAAATCATTAATGATCATTCCAACCTATTACATTTTCAAATAACTGCATTGTGATTTGGGACAATTCTGTGTGTTGATAGTAAAAAGTTTCCATTTCTTACTCTTTGTACCCATGCGCCATACACACACATAACGTGCATAACTCACATGTGCATACCACAAAAGAATACTTATACTTATGTAAAGATATATACATTCAGTGATAGCTCTTTCCCACTCTATGTACATGTGTATATAAGCATATATATATATATATAAACAATTAAAACTAAATTTAATTGAACCACAAATATGCATTAAATGGTACTGAATTGGTTAAAAAGCAACTATACCCCAAGAGGAAAAAAAAATCAAGACCTAAAAAAAAATCTTCCATTTAACTATCATAAACCAGACCCAGTCATCTCTTGGGTAAGTAGATAATGTTCTATGACTTCATCTCTTCCCATTTTCCTGCTCTACAGAAACTTTGGTGCTAGTCTGACACTGGCACTTCCTCTGAAGCCACTGGTTGTAAAGTCACATTTCAACTATGTGAGTAAAATGGAATGAGAGAAAAACCAGAGCCCCCAAAACTACAATGACTATAATTTTACAGTTTCAGATTCCCTGAACCTGTCTCTGGGAACAGTAATTAATGCAATACATTCATTAACTTCTCTCAGGGGTAAAAGAAGGACCTAATTGAAACCTTGTAAAGCAGTTTCACAGTGAAATGGAAATGATATTGGCTTTTATCTCCCAGCCCCACCTTTACATTGTCACAGATTATTAATGTTTCATAAAAATGTTATGAATCTTCATGTTAATATCCTTACAGTTGATGAATTTAGGTCAATAGTGACAACTGAATTTTTAATTAGTAGTGTTCAAGAAAATGCTTTTTCTGGCATGAGAAGCTGAAAAATTAGGATCTGAAATGATTCTACAATTAGTGATAGTCATTTTATAATTCTCAAGAACTTCTGGACCAGTATAGATAAATTTAAGACAAAGAAATTACTTTATATTCTAATAAGTAACAAGTTGATTCATAAAATAATGGTACTGACAGCTTACATAAAATAAGCTAATTCATTCTTTCCCCATAATTGTTGTGTTTCACATCACTCTGTGAACAATGCAGGTATGAGTCTCAGATAGTACCTGTTTTTTCAACTCTCCCTTCTTCTCCTCTTCTCCTCTTTCCTCCTCTTGTTGCTGCTGTGGCAAAATAAGATAACCTGAATTCTGAGCTGTGCTTAAGCTGTCTTTTTGAAGAATCTTTATTATGGACTGATTTGCCTACACTGATAAAAATGTCTCAAATGCAGTAAGTGCCATCATCAAAGGAAGACCATTTTAGCAAAGCTCAGAATCATCAAAGGAATTTCATGCAGTTATACTAGGATTAATTTACTTAACAAGTATTTGCTGAGCATCTACTATATGCCAACACTATATACTAGATAATCAGACTTCAGTGTATGAGACAGACCAACCATTCTATTCATTGAATTTATTTCTTTATTATTCAGTTTATTGCCTAGTATCCATGCAACTTCTTATTTGACCTGCAGGTTATTTTAGAGTATGTTTCCAAATATATGGGAATTTTCTGGTCTTTTTTTTTTGTTATTGATTTCTAACTTAATTTAATCGTAGTGTACCCTCTCTGATTTTAATGTTTTGAGGATTGATGAGATTTACACAGAATATGGTCAACTTTGGTAAATATTCCATGTGTACTTGAGAAGAGTGTTTATTATGCAATTGTATTGAAGAGTGCTTAATATATTTCTATTAGGTCAAGTTTATTAATATGGTTTTCATATTTTCTATATCTCATATCATTTTTTCTACTTGTTTGATCAGTTACTGAGAGAGGAAGATTAACTCCCCTATTCTAATTACTGTGAATTTTTGTGTGTCTCTTTTCAAAAATTTGTTTAATTTGCTATTAAATTTAAAATTATAATCCCCTAGAGAAATTAGGGGATTTTATTATTATAAAATATCCCTCTTAATTAAACTAAGGTCTCCTAAATAAGGTCTACTTAACCGATATAAATATATTAATATAGGCAAACCAGTTTTCTCTTGGTTAGTTCATTTAAGTTCAGTTGCTCAGTCGTGTCCGACTCTCTGCGACCCATGAATTGCAGCACGCCAGGCCTCCCTGTCCATCACCAACTCCTGGAGTTCACCCAAACTCATGTCCATCGAGTCGGTGATGCCATCCAGCCATCTCATTCTCTGTCGTCCCCTTCTTCTCCTTCCCCCAATCCCTCCCATCATCAGAGTCTTTTCCAATAACTCAACACTTCGCATGAGGTGGGCAAAGTACTGGAGTTTCAGCTTTAGCATCATTCCTTCCAAAGAACACCCAGGACTGATCTCCTTTAGAATGGACTGGTTGGATCTCCTTGCAGTCCAAGGGACTTTCAAGAGTCTTCTCCAACACCACAGTTCAAAAGCATCAATTCTTCAGCTTTCTTCACAGACCAACTCTCACATCCATACATGACCACTGGAAAAACCATAGCCTTGACTAGATGGACCTTTGTTGACAAAGTAATGTCTCTGCTTTTGAATATGCTATCTAGGTTGGTCATAACTTTCCTTTCAGGGAGTAAGTGTCTTTTAATTTCATGGCTGCGATCACTATCCGCAGTGACTTTGTAACCCAGAAAAATAAAGTCTGACACTGTTTCCACTGTTTCCCCATCTATTTCCCATGAAGTGATGGGACCAGATGCCATGATCTTTGCTTTCTGAATGTTGAGCTTTAAGACAACTTTTTCACTCTCCTCTTTCGCTTTCATCAAAAGGCTTTTTAGTTCCTCTTCACTTTCTGCCATAAGGGTGGTGTCATCTGCATATCTGTGGTTATCGCTGTTTCTCCTGGCAATCTTGATTCCAGCTTGTGCTTCTTCCAGCCCAGCGTTTTTCATGATGTACTCTGCATATAAGTTAAATAAGCAGGGTGACAATATACAGCCTTGACATACTCCTTTTCCCATTTGGAACCAGTCTGTTGTTCCATAATATGACATTAATTTTCATTTCTTATATGAAAGTTCAGTATCCTATCAACAGCTTCTAAATAAATAGACACAATCCCAAGGAGCTTGACATTCGATTAAGTGATTATAAAGATAATTTTAAAGATTATTGTAGAAAATAGTATTATGTGTTCATAAGGAATGACTTCTAAAAGTGTTCTTAGTTAAAAAAAAAAAAAAAAATCTTGTTGTGGTCCGGGCATGGGTTGGAAAAGAATTTCCGGACAAGAGGCAGAATGAAAGAAGAATAAAGTTTATTAGAGTGGGGAAAGGAGAGTTGCTAACAGCACAGCTGACTGGCTTCCTGATAGTCAGGAACAGCTGACGTTTAACAGGGGTCCTTGATTCATTTTTATACCTTGTGTGTAAGGAGCGGGAAGGGGTCTTGCAGGTCATTTGCTGATTGGATGAGGTAGGTATCTTGGTGGGAGCAGGTGAAGAGGAAGGCAAATACCTTCAACCTATAGGGGAAAAGAGGGGAGGCAGGTTATACTGGTCAGGAGGACCTGGAATTCATTAATAGTTCCAACACGTGATGGGAGAGAAGGTCAATAAGGGTCTGATTTTTCCATTCCTGCATTCCAAGACCCTGCTTCATTTTATCTGCTCTTGCATGCCAAGACGCTCCTTGGTTTCATCTTCTCTTTTGTCCTTCAGTCACCACAAAACTTTGGTAAGAATTTGGTTATAATTTTCAAGTAGGCTAACAAAAAACTTCCAGAAATATCACAATGTAATCTGGTGAAAGACTAGAGATCTCTTCAAGAAAATTAGAGATACCAAGGGAACATTTCATGCAAAGACGGGCTCAATAAAGGACAGAAATTGTAGGAACCTAACAGAAGCAGAAGATATAAGAAGAGGTGGCAAAAATACACAGAACTGCACAAAAAAGATCTTCACAACCTGGATAATCATGATGGTGTGATCACTCACCTAGAGCCAGATATTGTGGGATGTAAAGTCAAGTAGGCCTTAGGAAGCATGACTACGAAAAAAGCCAGTGGAGGTGATGGAATTCCAGTTGAGCTATTTCAAATCCTTAAAGATGATGCTATCAAAGTGCTGCACTCAATATGTCAGGAAATGTGGGAAATTCAGCAGTGGCCATAGGACTGGAAAAGGTCAGTTTTCATTCCAATCCCAAATAAAGGAAATGCCAAAGAATGTTCAAAATACTGCACAGTTGCACTCATTTCACATGTTAGTAAAGTAATGCTCAAAATTCTCCAAGCCAGGCTTCAGCAATATGTGAACTGTGAACTTCCAGATGTTCAAGCTGGTTTTAGAAAAAGCAGAGGAACCAGAGATCATATTGCCAACATTCGTTGGATCATCGAAAAAGCAAGAGTTCCAGAAAAACATCTATTTATGCTTCATTGACTATGTCAAAGCCATTGATTATGTGGATCACAATAAACTGTAGAAAATTCTGATAGAAATGGGAATACCAGACCACCTGACCTGCCTCTTGAGAAACCTGTATGCAAGTCAGGAAGCACCAGGTAGAACTGGACATGGAACAATAGACTGGTTCCAAATAGGAAAAGGAGTATGTCAAGGCTGTATATTGTCACCCTGCTTATTTAGCTTATATGCAGAGTACATCATGAGAAACGCTGAGATGGAGGAAGCACAAGCTGGAATCAAGATTGCTGGGAGAAATATCAATAACCTCTGATATGCAAAAGACATTACCCTTATGGCAGAAAGTGAAGAAGAACTAAAGAGCCTCTTGATGAAAGTGAAAGAGGAAAGTGAAAAAGTTGGCTTAAAGCTCAACATTCAGAAAACGAAGATCATGGCATCTGGTCCCATCATTTCATGGGAAATAGATGGGGAAACAGTGGAAACAGTGGCTGACTTTATTTTTCTGGGCTCCAAAATCACTGCAGATGGTGATTGCAGTCATGAAATTAAAAGACACTTACTCCTTGGAAGTAAAGTTATGACCAACCAAGAGAGCATATTGAAAACCAGAGACATTACTTTGTCAACAAAGGTCCATCTAGTCAAGGCTATGGTTTTTCCTGTGGTCATGTATGGATGTGAGAGTTAGACTATAAAGAAAGCTGAGCACCGAAGAATTGATGCTTTTGAACTGTGGTGTTGGAGAAGACTCTTGAGAGTCCCTTGGACTGCAAGGAGATCCAATCAGTCCATCCTAAAGATCAGTCCAGGGTGTTCATTGAAAGGACTGATCTTGAAACTGAAACTCCAATACTTTGGCCACCTGATGTGAAGAGCTGATTCATTTGAGAAACCCTGATGCTGGGAGAGATTGAGGGCAGACGGAGAAGGGAACAGCAGAGGATGAAATGGTTGGATGGCATCACCGACTCAATGGACATGGGTTTGGGTGGACTCTGGGAGTTGGTGATGGACAGGGAAGCCTGGCGTGCTGCGATTCATGGGGTCGCAAAGAGTCGAACATGACTGAGTGACTGAACAGAACTGAACTGAATCTGTTGTACAATTGAGGATATATTTTTAATTTTTCCAAAAAGATTATTTTGATAAAATATTATTTGTGGAGAAAGGGAACAGTATACTGTAGTAGATTCTGCTGTTGTCCAGCCTGTTACCCTTCTACCTCAGGATTTTAGTGTATTTCTGTAGTATTCCAATGGCTACTATGTGAATCGCTTTATCTGACTCTGAGTCTCTGACCGTTGAAGCTTAAATTGCTTTAGTGCACTGCAGATTTGGTATCACAGAAAAGTAATGGCTTACCAAAACAGCTTTCTACCAATAAATGATCGGACTTGGTGTATTAATACTATAAATACCCGTTTACTCACACATCTGGGAAAATGAGTTTGAGATTTCTCCCTCAAAGAGAGAAATATTTGAGGTACTTTAAGCTCCCTCTACCCAATTAGATAATTTGTTTGACAATATATTCTTTATTATCTCATTCCCTTTCTTGGTACAATGACGACTTTGTTACTGTGTTTCCTGAAATACTCACAAGTAAACTACTTCCACTTCTGGGGGAACCCAAATTAAGACTATTGTTACTAGAAGTGGTTTTATTTTTTTAAATATAAATTTATTTATTTTAATTGGAGGCTAATTACTTTACAATATTGTACTGGTTTTGCTGTACATCAACATGAATCTGCCACAGGTATACACGTGTTCCCCATCCTGAAACCCCCTCCCTCCTCCCTCCTCCCTCCCCGTACCATCCCTTGGGGTCGTCTCAGTACACCAGCCCTAAGCATCGAGTATCATGCATCGAACCTGGACTGGTGATTCATTTCATATATGATATTATACATGTTTAAATGCCATTCTCCAAAACCATCCCACTCTCTCCCTTTCCTACAGAGTCCAAGACTGTTCTATACATCTGTGTCTCCTTTGCTGTCTCGCATACAGGGTTATCGTTATCATCTTTCTAAATTCCATATATATGCATTAGTATACTGTATTGACGGAGAAGGCAATGGCACCCCACTCCAGTACTCTTACCTGGAAAATCCCATGGATGGAAGAGCCTGGTAGGCTGCAGTCCATGGGGTTGCTAAGAGTCGGACACAACTGAGCGACTTGACTTTCACGTTTCACTTTCATGCACTGGAGAAGGAAATGGCAACCCACTCCAGTATTCTTGCCTGGAGAATCCCAGGGACGGCGGAGTCAGGTGGGCTGCCGTCTATGGGGTCGCACACAGTCGGACATGACTGAAGTGACTTAGCAGTAGCAGTACTGTATTGAAGTGGTTTTAGAAAGTAGATCTTCAGGATAAAATTTTGAAATTTGATCACTCACTCCCTAGAGACCTCTAGAACCCCATTACTGGTAGTAAGTGAGTAATGATAGCATGCCAAATGCTGTAGCATTACAATAACCAAGACTCTTACCTGTGGTGAATTAGGAGGAAAGTAGAATGAAATGTACTGGTTTGTATAATAGTTTTAGAGATATGGGGCCATAGTTATTATAGGAATCTTAGGGCTTACTGATCATTAAGTAATAAAAAGAAACAAACAGTCAAGTCAACTCATGCCATCATCAACACAAAATATGACTCAGCAAGTCACAAGGCTATAGCAGGATTAAAGAGCCTCATTTCTTGCAAGGTATAAAGAAAGCTAAAGTCACATCCCGGTGTCTTCTATACTCAAGTCAGAGCCCTGAGAGGGAAAGAGTGAGACTTTAAGACCTTAGATGAAATACCTAAGTAGACTGTTTCAGAGAACCTTGAGACCTGAGGCTTCCCAGAAATCTGCTAGCAGAAACAGCACACTCTTCTTATCAGACAATCACTGTCTTTCTTTTTCTGGACAACATGGAAAGATTTCACTTGAGGCAGATGTCTTGTACAACCATGCTTGTTTACTTGCTTCCTCCTCCAGCATTGCTCCTAATGCTTTTACACCAGTAACTATAATTATGACTCAGCATTGTCCAAATGGGGAAGTACTATACCTGTCATATCAGTTATCAATGGCTGCATAACAGATTACTACAATCTTAGCAGCTGTACACAACAGGCATATATGTGTGTTCAGTCACTCAGTTGTGTCTGACTCTTTGTGACCCTATGAAGTGTATGTAGCCCACCAGGCTCCTCTCTGCATGGGAGTTTTTCTGGGCAGGAATATTGAAGAGGGTTGGCATTTCTTCCTCCATGATATCTTCCTTACTGGGGATCAAACCCAGATCTCCTGCATCTCCTGCACTGCAGGCAGATTCATTACCGCTGAGCCACTGGGGAAGCCCTCTGTATGTCAGTCTAGTCATAGTTTAGCTGTATCATCTTCTTTGTTTCTTACATGGTTGCTAACAAAGTAACACTGAAGCTAGAGCTTCAGTCTCAACTGAGGCTTAATTGAGGAAGAAATTTCTTCATATAGTTTTGGGAAGCACTCTGATTCTCTAGGCTGCTGAACCATAGTTTTGTAAGGATATTACCTGACTTATAACAACAACAACAACACACACGCGTGCACGCACACACACATTATGAAACTTTAGAAACAAATTATCAAGGTGCTTATGTCAGCTATCCAAGGTGAAATCACAACCATGTACCAATTTTCAGGAAGTCTATTCCAGAAGAGGCCACATTCTCTTAAGGAATGCTCCAAAAAACAAAGCAAGTATAAATAACACCAAATCCCATAATCTTTCCTCAAAGGATCTAGAGAAATTTACCAGGACCTGTTTCTGTATATTGAAATCTGGTAGACACAGAGTCTGAACTAACTACATCCTGGGGAAACCAAAGTGTCATCATACACACTTAGTTAGAATTCAAACACATGGAGGCTAGGAATACTGACATTCACTCATCTTATTGTGGATTTAATGGTTTCACAGAGCCCTCACTTCTGAACCCCAGGGGCATCTGGCAGTCCATGAATGCATAATCAGGATGAATATACATACTGAATTGGCAGAGCTCTTGTTCTTATAACCTGACATGTGGATGTGTGCAATAATGGTAGGAAAATTCAAGTAAAAGCACCCTGAAACTTCCTCCTTTCAGACAAGTTAGTAAATCAAAAGCAATATTGCATCCCAAAGAGAAGCACAAAGTGGCAGAGACCTAAACATATAGATAGGAGTGATGTTATTTGTTTTAAACCTATTTACTTGACCAGTCTGTATTCCTTCCTACTCAGAAAACAAAGAAAAATCAAGCATGGCAAATAATAGCGAGTAACATCCGCTTAACCAGGTGTTATTTCAAATTGCAGCTGCTTTGCCAGATGTGTAACTTTACTGGAACAGATCTTTACAGCCTTTAGCACTTGATATACAGTTTTTGATCTAGCAAATGTGCCCCCCTGCCAATACTAATCAGGAAAGAGAATTAGAAGCAGTTTACACTTACTTGGAATAGATGGTACTATGCTCAGAGTCGTTCCCCAAAACAGCATTAACCCTACTGATTTTAGCCAAATATAGTGGGGGGAAAATCGTATCATTTAGCTACTACATAAAATGCATAGCTGGTTCTTTATAATAATGTCATCATGTTAATTGGACGTAATAAATAGGAAATACCAATTACTTTGCATGACATGTGCCCCAGAGAGTGGGAGAAAAACCTATATTATGTAACCTAGATTTATGGAGCTTAGATAGTATTTTTCAAAAGCAGAGACATTACTTTGCCGACTAAGGTCTGTCTAGTCAAGGCTATAGTTTTCCCTGTGGTCATGTATGGATGTGAGAGTTGGACTGTGAAGAAGGCTGAGGGCTGAAGAATTGATGCTTTTGAACTGTGGTGTTGGAGAAGACTCTTGAGAGTCCTTTGGACTGCAAGGAGATCCAACCAGTCCATTCTGAAGGAGATCAACCCTGGGATTTCTTTGGAAGGAATGATGCTAAAGCTGAAACTCCAGTACTTTGGCCACCTCATGCGAAGAGTTGACTCATTGGAAAAGACTCTGATGCTGGGAGGGATTGGGGGCAGGAGGAGAAGGGGACGACCGAGGATGAGATGGCTGGATGGCATCACGGACTCGATGGATGTGAGTCTGAGTGAACTCCGAGAGATGGTAATGAACAGGGAGGCCTGGCGTGCTGCGATTCATGGGGTGGCAAAGAGTTGGACACAACTGAGCGACTGAACTGACCTGAACAAATAAGAATTTTTTTTTAGAAATCTGGTAACTGATGCATATCAGGACTTTCCCACCAAAATTAAAGGATAAGTCATTATACCTTGAATCTCTTGTGATTATCAAGTAGTCACTTTACTTGGTAGGCTGCTATAGATTTTGAGGACAGTACATAAAGACTTAGTAACATTGGTCACATCCATTTATTGGGTGACTCAGAAATCTTTCAGGTTTGAGTGGGTTCAGAGGATTCTGCATTACTTTCAGGCTGTCATACGAGCATCCCAGCAACCCTGTCTATAAGGCCATGTGGAGTTCATGGTGCTGGAAGCATCCATCTTAGTAAAGGATATCATGTGGAATCTCTAGCATAGAGTATATTTGAAGCAGAGAATTATTAACCATTAGAAAAGCAGCTTCTTGCATTTTTCTGGACCATAACAGAGACTGAGAAGCTAGTGTCTATTTAAGGGCCAGGACTACAACTGGTACTATTCATCTGAACTGGGAATTATCAACCTATCAAGTAATAAAGTTGTACAGATGCAACATAATTAAATATAATGAAAAGAATACATGTATGATTAGGTTTGAAGATGATAAGAGACCATAAGCAATTTAAAAAAAGAGCCAGACCAGACTACAAGTTGACCTAATTTCTTTGCTCCTACATCTCTACCTCAGCTCACATTTATAACATGATGGGGAATTCCTTATTCCCAACTGTGGATATAACAAGGTCCAGACTCATGGAAAGGTTGAACTGCTGTAAGAAAATACATTTATGTTAGTCAAAAGCAGATTATCACAAGAATGGCCTCAAAGATTGTATTGAAAGGAAATCTTTCCAACAGGCAGAGCAGATGCCCTAGGTCATCAATTTGATGTAAAAGGAGACAAATAAATTCCTGGGTAGAGACAAACGGCCTATTTGTTGGTCAAGAATCTGGAAAGAGCAAAACTGGAAAACAGAGATTTAAAGAAAAAAATGAACATCTTTCAATGAGAAAGTAAACAAAATTCAAGGATCTTTGTGTCTCATGGCACTCCTCACCAAGAATATTCATAACAGAGAAAATAAACAGACAACTGGCCAAATAGACACATACAATGGTAGTTAGATATTCTCAGACTCAGTCACCCCAGTGTTTGCATAATAATCCCATGAATGGAGTTTCCAGAGTTAGAGAGAGGGAGGCTGTGTATACGACTTTCATCATGGGTTCCTTAGCATCAAGAAAAAACTAGCCAGTGCTGCTACAGAATGTATAATCAATGAGCTTAGCTTAGACTGATACTGACCCCTGGATATTATGGTTCTTCCTGATAGCTCAGTTGGTATCAATTTAATACCTCTAATCTCCTAATTCACCCTTCTTTAACTGCTCTGTAAAAACTGGAACTTAACCCTATTAAGTTTTTATTTGGCCAGCTAATACAATGTTTAGCTTTGTCAACAGAACGTGCTGGAATCACTACAATACTGTAACAAGAGAGGGACCCTCTCCTTGGTACTCGTGTACTTTTATTTTCTCATGATGTGGCTCCCAAGAAGTCAGTGTGCCAGAAGCCTGGGGATAAACGGTTACTTGGCAAATTTAAAGTCTTTCCTTAACAACAATTCAAGACCATACCCTCTGGCAAATTTCTTCTCCATGATCTTCAGCATATGTATATGGTAGCCACATTTTCTTTACTGGAGTTTGAGTCTTATCCTGGGGACTACTGTCTTTCCTAAGTTCCCAGTTCCCTTCTGTTCACTCTCTCAGCCCTACACATAGTAGCAAGTCCTCTTTTACTCTCTTTAATAGTTAAAACTGTTTTATATCAAATTTTCCCTATTTAAGTTACTAGTATGATTTCTATATCCTGACTGGATCCTGATTAATCCACATGCCATCCCTCAAAGAAACTAACCAAGTACTTTTTGGCTAGTTAGCTATGCTATTTCCTTTCCATGATGGATGGACAATGGTTCACATTTACTGAGATTCTAAAATTTTCCAGATTAAAGTTTGGGCTTCCTCTTTTCCTTGCCTTGGACACAACGCTATTGAAAATATTCACAACACAAGTTTAACAAGGAAGACTTAACTAAAAACTTAATTAAAAAAAAACTGTAATATTTATTTCAAATCCTAAAAGATGCTGCTATTAAAGTGCTTCACTCAATATGTCAGTAAATTTGGAAAATTCGGCAGTGGCCACAGGACTGCAAAAGGTCAGTTTTCATTCCAATCCCAAAGAAAGGCAATACCAAAGAACACCCAAACTACTGCACAATTGAACTCATGTCACATGCTACCAAAATGATGCTCAAAATTCCCCAAGTCAAACTTCAACAGTACATGAACCTTGAACTTCCAGATGTTCAAGCTGGATTTAGAAAAGGCAGAGGAACCAGAGAGCAAATTGCCAACATGCATTGGATCATCAAAAAAGCAAGAGAGTTCCAGAGAAACATCTGCTTATGTTTTATTGACTGCAGCAAAGCCTTTGACTGTATGGATCACCACAAATTGTGGAAAATTCTTAAAAAGAAGGGAATACCAGATCACCTGACCTGCCTGCTGAGAAACCTGTATGCAGGTCAAGAAGCAATAGTTAGAACTGGACATGGAACAAGACACTGGCTCCAAATCGGAAAAAGAGTATGTCAAGGCTGTATATTGTGACCCTATTTATTTAACTTATATGCCGAGTACATCATGTGAAATGCCAGGCTGGATGAAGCACAAGCTGGAATCAAGATTGCTAGGAGAAATATCAATAACCTTAGATATGCAGATGGCACCACCCTTATGGCAGATATCAAAGAACAAAAGAGCCTCTTAATGAAAGTGAAAGAGGAGAGTGAAAAAGTTGGCTTCAAACTCAACATTCAGAAAACCAAGATTATGGCACCCAGTCTGTTAGGTAGTTAGAACAGGAAAAAGGAGTCCAGAATGGCAGTGGCTAAAAAACAAGGAAGGGAAAAGCCCGTGAAAATAGACCAAAGGAAGATCCGAGGACCAGAGTAAGGACCTCAGGTATAACAAATAGCACTCCTGGCTAGCCTGATTTACATAGGGCAGAAAAAAAAAAAAAGGAGCCAAAGGGCGGAGGGTCTCTCTCTCTCTCGTGCATCATTCTCATTTTCTCTCTCTCTCTCTTCTATTTACATCTTTTGGGTCCACATGCTCCCATGCTTCAAGGATGTATTTTCCTTTTATTTTCTAAATAAATCTGAGCTGTAACATGGAGCTGTAACACTGATCTGTCCAAGAGCTATAACAAGGTCTGTCTGAGAGCTGTGACATGCCGAGGGCTTTAACGTCCGTCACTTCAAGTTTTTATTGAGATGAGACAGAACTGAGGAAAATCACACTCTCCTGACATCTATGGTGCCATGACTCGGATTTATCATGGCTGAAACAACCTTGGCATGGCCCCCGCAAGGAGGAGGCCAAGCACAGCAGGAGCCAAACTCTGTGAAAGCTCCCACACTAGAAGTGTAATGCAAAGAAAACCCAGGGCAGGGGAAGTGACAAGAAGCCCATAGTGCTGGAAACCGGGACAGTGAACAAATAACTCAGCAGAAAGCTCATGCGGCTGTCTCAGATTCCAGAAGACCTCCAGTTAAGGTAGGAGGTCCTTGCTCCTGTGGCTGGAGGGACATATGCCTAACGAAATCTTAATTCCTTTGCAATCTTCTCATTTCTTGTTTCCTTGAACCTCTTGCAAACAGCTGAGTGGCAGTAGGTGCAATTGAGGGACTTTGGAGAGGTTACTCCTTGGTATGTCCCAAAGTTTTCACTATCTGCTGAGCCCCAGTAGCTGTTACCCAAGCCAGTGGGGGTTCTTATGTCCTTAATCTTCTTTGTACCAAGGATCAGACCATTGAAAACTGTGAGCATAGGTCAGGTATTTAGTAAAATTTTCCAGCAGGTTATGAAGGGAATTCCTTGGCACTTTTTTCCCACTGCTTTTTCCTCCCATCCTTTAGCTCCTCTCACGTGGGACTTGAGCCCAGCCAAAATCCTTGATGCTTGGTTTCAGAACTTAATGAAGCTCAGGCCCTGATGTCTCATTGCAAAAATTCAGTGAGAGACACAGTGATAGGTAAGAGGTAGATTTGTGAGGATTCAGAGAGAAGGGTGTGGGCCATTGCAGACAGAAAGTGTTTCTGCCATGGAATGTGTTGTGGCTAGGTTTTGTGAGCTGGGTGAATTCATGTGGAACCACCCACTCCTCCATCTTTTGACAGTGTCTTAAAGCTGTCCATGCGAAGAGTTGACTCATTGGAAAAGACTCTGATGCTGGGAGGGATTACGGGCAGGGGGAGAAGGGAATGACCGAGGATGAGATGGCTGGACGGCATCACCGACTCAATGGACATAAGTTTGGGTGAACTCTGGGAGTTAGTGATGGACAGGGAGGCCTGGCATGCTGCAATTCATGGGGTCGCAAACAGTCAGACACGACTGAGCGACTGAACTGAACGGGAGCTGTCCTGGCACCTCTGGGTGTGTCAGCTAGCTTCAGATTGGGGATTAAGGTTTATTTGAATTTGACTTGTCATCTTGGACCCAATTGATTTTAATCAGTTTATTTTATGTCTTTGTGCTATGTCATTCTTTCAAAAGTTGTGCCCTGCCTCTTTCCCTCCTGTTTCATGCTCTTTTCCTGAGCCCCATCCTGGCCCACAAGGTTGCCTCTACAATTTTCTGGAGGGACAACCAGAAAATAGCTGCCCCTTGGGAGGAAAATACTGCATAATATCCAATCCCTCTAGATATTCAAGCCTCCATCTTCCATATTTCCTACCCCATGAGCAATATCAGCATCTCTCAGTAAACCCACTAAGGTGGGCAACAGGTACACAATGCCTGCTAGAACTCCATCTGTTGGCATCTCTTCAAAGCCAATAGGGCTTCCAGGGATAATTGTCACTTTGGGAGTTAGCCCTGCAGGCCATTTGGGCCCAAACCCTTACCACCCTTCTGCTAAGGTTACAGACATACTCCAGGATCAAATCTCCACTCCACTTTCATGGAACATCTGGTCTGTTCCCTCTCACTAATTTGTTCTTAAGCTAATTACTAACTCCTACAACCAGTACCCTGTCCCCTTGTAGGCAACCAGTCTATTATTAAAATACTCTTAAAATACTCTTAATGTCCATACCAGGGCTAGATAACCCATTCCTTTGTTATTACCTAAAGTGGGTCTGTGATAGCCAAATGTTTACCATTGAAAACACCCTAAGATGTTCTTATGGAGGAAAAGTGGAGGAAATCGGTGACTTACAATCCCTTAGAGCAATACGAGCATAAGGCTTATGACCCTTTCACTGTTTCCCAGTCTCAGAACACAGGCTAGGATTGCTTTACATCAAGGTACGTATTCCCATCTGCAGTGAAATGAAGTGAGGTTACTCGGTTGTGTTCTACTCTTTGCGACCCCATGGACTGTAGCCTACCAGGATCCTCTGTCCATAGGATTTTTCAGGCAAGAATACTGGAGTGGGTTGCCATTTCCTTCTCCAGGAGTTCTTCCTGGCTCAGGAATCAAACCCAGATCTCCCGCATTGTAGGCAGACACTTTACCGTCTGAGCCACCTGTGGTGAACAAACTGTAAATGAGTTAAAATTACAACCCCTTAATCCTACCCAGCACTGGTCACGCTGAAGAATTTGGGGATGCCTAACTCCATCCGGGGGTCCCAAGAGGTCAACATACCTTGACCTGCCTAGGAATCTGGTCCTTGAAAGGTTGTCACGCCTCAACCTGTTCTAGGATCCGCCAGTCTAGGGGTCCTAGAAGGTCGTCACGCCTCGACCTGCCCAGAGACCCAATTCTCGGGGGGCCAACCTGCTTTGACCTGCCTGGGGATTTGATCTCCAGGAGACTGTCACCCCTCAGCCTGCCTGCAGATCTGCACCCTAACCCAGGGATGCCTGGCTCTCAGATTGCAACAGTACTGGGTAGGATAAACTTCAGAAAGACTCACCCCTAAGGAAATCCACCCATGGGAATAGAAGGAAGCCTATTAATTGTGTGCCCAGTCTCAGCAATAACTCAGGAGCCCAACGAGACCCCATTGCCTTTCTGGAAAGGCTGCTGCTGCTGCTGCTAAGTCGCTTCAGTCGTGTCCAACTCTGTGCGACCCCAGAGATGGCAGCCCACCAGGCTCCCCCGTCCCTGTTGTGGGTTGCCATTTCCTTCTCCAATGCATGAAAGTGAAAAGTGAAAGTGAAGTCGCTCAGTCGTGTCTGACTCCCAGTGACCCCATGGACTGCATCCTACCAGGCTCCTCCGTCCATGGGATTTTCCAGGCAAGAGTACTGGAGTGGGGTGCCATTGCCTTCTCCTCTGGAAAGGCTAAAACAGGCTAAAAGTTTACCAATCTGGAGTTAAGCTCTTATGAGAGACAGATGCTTTTAAAGGACAAATTCCTGTCCCTATGTGCATCAAATATCATAATAAAGTTACAACAGCTACAGCAGCAGGACTCTGCTGCCTCTTTAGATGAGATGGTCCAGACAGCCACCAATACCTTTTATAACAGAGAACAGGAGAAGGAGGCCAAGGCCTAGGAGAAGGAGGAAAGGAAAGAGACAAGTTATGCCCAGATGCTGGCTGCCCTCCAGGGAAGCCCTATGGCAAACCTTGAGTCCTTGAAGGACAAGGCATGAGGCAAATGCCTAATCTATAGACAGGTGAGACATTGGGCCAAAGAGTTTCCAAACCATGATATGGCTCCTAAACTGACTTGCTATAAATGCCATCAACTGGACTCTGCCCAAGAGCCCCAAGGACCCAAGAGCCTCAAGATCAAGCACCAAGCCTTCCTTCACGATGGTTCAACAGGACTGAAGCGGCCCACTCTAGCCAGCCCTCCTGTCACAGATAACCATCACAGGGCTGGAGCCAAGGGTGCAACTGGATGTGGCAGGCAGGCCTGAGAATTTCTTGGTTGACACAGGAGCGACCTACTCTATCCTGACTGCCTACTCCAGAGACTTCTTCTCCCAAACCTGTACCATTTTGGGTGCTACAGGAAAAACAGTTACAAAAATATTCACCTGAGCACTTTGTTGCTAGGATGGACAAATGTTTTCCCACTAGTCTAGTGGTCCCTGACTGTCCTCCTCCCTTATTGGGAAGAAATCTCTTCCTGCCTTTGAAACCTTGTAGCTATTGCAGTCCTGATAGAAAATGCTTTAAAACTCAAGCCAGACTGGTAAAAACTATTTTTACCAGTCACCAAGTGAAACAACTCCTTAATAGGAGAGGCCATTTATGGATGTCTGATCAAAGAATCCTCAGATATCAAGTACTGCTGATGGAAAATCCAGGCCCCACTATACCCCCTTGTGAAGTTCTTAACCAAGCTACCCTCCTGCCTACCCCCAAGGGCTCTCTCCCCTTTCACTGTTGCCTAGAAACCTTGGACCACTGGACAAAACCCCAAGAGGGACTGTCAGAAGATCCTCTGACCAATCCTGAGGAAATATGGTACACTGACGGGAGCCTCTTTGACTTAGATGGAAAAAGAAGAGCCAGATATTCAGTAGTCTCCTATGTCAAGACCATAGAGGCTAAACCTTTGCCACCAGTTACTTTAGCCAAATTGTCTGGGCTCATAGCCCTGACTGGAGCTTTAGAGCTGGGGAAAGGAAAAAGAGTAGCCATTTACCTGACTCCAAGTATGACTTTCTGGTGCTGCATGCACATGCTGCTATTTGGAAATAAAGGGGCCACTTGACCACCCGAGGGTTCCCAATCAAATATGGTGATCAAATTCTCAGACTCTTGGAGGCAGTCCATCTGCCCACTGAGGTTTCAGTCTCCCACTGTAAAGGACACCAAAAAGGGAGCAAGGAAGTGGCACAAGGGAACCAAGCAGCTGATCAGGCAGCTAAGAGAACAGCATTACAAAACCATGACCTAATAGGGGTTGCCACCTTAGTTCTATGGACTAATTTGCCAGAAACTCCTTCATATACTGAAGGTGAGACTCTTAAAGCTAAGAGTGAGGGCTTTCAAGAAGATCATATGGGGTGGTTCCAAAAGGAGGGACTCCTTTTTCTTCCTGGAAACCTCCAATGGAAGTTGGTTAGCCCCTTATATGCCACCATTCATTTAGGGGAAAAGGCCCTCCAAAGATTACTAGAAAGGTCCTTCAGAGGACCAGGCCTCCAAACAACTATAAAGCACGTGGTCTCCTCTTGTCCCACTTGCCAATTAAACAGCCCCCAAGGAACTCAAAGACCCCTGCTGGCCCAGCCCATCCAATGATGTGGGACCAACCCAGGAGAGGACTGGCAGATGGACTTCACCCAGATGCCAGTTTCTCAAGGGTATAAATACCTATTAATCATGATAGATACATTCACAGGATGGATTGAAGGCTTTTCCACCTGGACTAAGAGGGCTGAGGAGGTGGTTAAAAAAAAAAAAAAAAAAAAAACTGATCCATGAAATCATTCTGAGATTTGGTCTGCCCAGATCATTACAAAGTGACAATGGGACATCATTTACCTCTAAGGTCACTGAAGTGGTCTCTAAAGCATTGGCCATTACTTAATATTTCTATTGTGCCTATAGGCCTCAGTCAAAAAAAAAAAAAAAAAAAAACTGATCCATGAAATCATTCTGAGATTTGGTCTGCCCAGATCATTACAAAGTGACAATGGGACATCATTTACCTCTAAGGTCACTGAAGTGGTCTCTAAAGCATTGGCCATTACTTAATATTTCTATTGTGCCTATAGGCCTCAGTCTTATTGAAAAGTAGAAAGAGCCAACCAATTCTTAAAATCAGCAATAAAAAAGATAACCCAGGAGACCTCTCTGGGATGGAAGGAGGCTTTATCAATTACTCTCCTCTACACCCAAATTTCCCCTAAGGAACAGGTTGGTTCCTTATGAGATGCTATATGGGAGACCTTTTGTTTATGTCAATGACCTCTTCCTATATCCAGAGGCTCAGACCCTCCAGGCTTATACCATGGCCATTGGGCAATTCCAACAAGATATAGGCTTGTGGGATGTGAACCAGGACCCAAAAGATTCTAAGGAGTCACCACTTCCAGAAACTCAAGTCCTAATTAAAGTCTGGAAAGATAAGTCCCAAAAAGCTCAACTCCAGCCCACATGGAAGGACCCCTACCCTGTAATTCTTTCTATCCCCACAGCAGTCAAGGTATCAGAACATGACTCCTGGATTCACTACTCATGAGTAGTGAAGAAAAATAGAAGAGGACACTCAATACACCTGTGAACCCCTGGGAGATCTCAGCTACCACTTCAGAACTACAAATGAGTGCAATTCTAATGAACACCTCCAAAATCTAGTTTCTGGGGATAAGATTTCTCAAGTCAGCTCTAAAGAGCCAACACAGCTTGGCAGCGGTTGTACTCCAAAACAGACAGGAGATAGATCTTCTGATCCCTGAACAAGGAGGGACTTGAGCCATCCTGGCATGGGTATTTGGAGTTGGCTAATGCTCCTACTAGTCCTTGTTATGCCATATTGATGCTGCTTTTAATTGCTCCATGTATTATCAATTGTCTAACCCATTTTGTCTCTGCCCAGATCAACAAGCTACAACATGCAGTGCCAGTTCAACAAGGATATATAAAACTACAGCTGACCACAGAAAATATCACTCACCCTTAGATGGACACTGCTATAAAGACTCTGAGGCCTGAGACTAGCAAGAGGGGGAGACCCAATGACCCTCGCCATCTCAGTTCAACAGGAAGTAGCCAGAAAGACCTCGATACCCCTATTCCCAAAGAACTGGGCCTCCCACCTCTTGATAGGGGAATGTTAGGTAGTTAGAATAGGAAAAAGGAGCCCAGAATGGCGGTGGCTAAAAGACAAGGAAGGGAAAAGCCACAAAAATAGAGCAAAGGAAGGTCTGAGGACCAGAGTGAGGACCTCAGGTAGAAAAAATAGCACTCCTGGCTAGCCCAGTTTACAAAGGGCAAGCCCAGGGGGAGGAAAAAACACATAAAAAGAGGAGCCAAATGGCTGGGGGTCTCTCTCTCCCATGTGTGCTTGTTCGCTCTCTCTTCTCTTTGCATCTTTTGGGTCGGCATGCCCTCATGCCTGGAGGATGCATTTTCCTTTTATTTTCTAAATAAAACTGAGCTGTATCACAGCTGTAACACTTATCTGTCCAAGAACTATGGTCTGTCCGAGAGCTGAGAGCTATAACATGGTCTGTCTGAGAGGTGTGACACACTGAGGGCCTTAATGTCCATCACTGCAAATTTTTGTTGAGCAGAGACAGACTGAGGAAAATTTCACACTCCTCTGACATGGCCCCATCATTTCATGGCAAGTAGATGGGGAAACAATGAAAACAGTGACAGACTTCAGTTTTTTGGGCTCCAAAATCACTGCACATGGTGACTGCAGCCATGAAATTAAAAGATGCTTACTTCTTGGAATAGAAGTTATGACCAACCTAGACAGCAGATTAAAAGGCAGAGACATTACTTTGCCAACAAAGGTCTGTCTAGTCAAAGCTATGGCTTTTCCAGTAGTCATGTATGGGTGTGAGAGCTGGAATATAAAGAAAGCTGAGGGCCAAATAATTGATGCTTTTGAACTGTGGTATTGGAGAAGATTCTTGAGAGTCCCTTGGACTGCAAGGAGATCCAACAAGTTAGTCATAAAGGAAATCAGTCCTGAATATTCATTGGAAGGCCAGATACTGAAGCTGAAGCTCCAATACTTTGGCCACCTGATATGAAGAACTGTCTCTTTGGAAAAGACCCTGATGCTGGGAAAGATCAAACGCAGGACGAGAAGGGCATGACAGAGGATGAGATGGTTGGATGCCATCACTGACTCAATGGACATGAGTTTGAGTAAGCTTTGGGAGTTGGTGATGGACAGGGAAGCCTGGTGTACTGAAGTCCATTGAGTCACAAAGAGTCGGACATGACTGAGTGACTGAACTGAACTGATTATAATAGGTGAAAAGTATGAGTTGAACTCCATTGAAACAAAACTGAAACAAAAAGAAGAGTTTTTCAGTGCAGGGATGAGCTAGTGGAAAGTCATTGGAGGACATTACAGGGGAAGCTGGTCAATGCTTAGTTTGTGGAAGCCAGGCTCCTACTCTCCCAGAGACATCCTTGATGATTACATTTCAAAAAGATGGTTCCCAGGATCTAGAGAAAGACAGTCTTTGTTTCTAAAATTCTCAAGAAGCTAGAGAAAATCTACAAGTCAAGGAAACAGAGAAAGTACTTAAAATGCCATTTTCTAAAGTAAATGCTCTAAGATAAGAGGTTGGGAGCTAAATTTAGAAAGAAACTTGTCAAAAATTTATTCAGTTTGAGAGGAATATTAAGGCTATCTTGATCAGAGCTCAGAGTGCCTGATTTATTGTCAGTAGATCATGTATGATATCACTCTTGATCAAGAAACCAAATATGAGGTAAACAATGGACATATCCTCATGTTCATTGAGGGATTGGGGGATGGGATCCCCCATTCCAAATATACCTCATCACTTAGAAGGCACCAGCCTGGTAAAATGTTAATATGAGGCCTTAAATACATAGCTGAGATACCAGCTTGGGGATGATGCTATTCATGGTTGAGTGTTATCCTCCAAGATATGAAATACAGTTGAGACAATGGACATTATTTGATGTTATAGCCATATGAGAATAAATTAACCTAAGAAACAGGAGATAAAACAGTGGTCCTCCTCAGTACGCTTCCAGGTGCTCACATAGGGATTTTGTACTTCCTGTACCTATAACTTTAAGTTCTGCTAGACCAGAGGTCCTAGTTCTAAGAAAGTACTCTTTTAACAAGTAACACAGTAAGTGTTCCAGAAAACCTAAATGCAGGATTGCTGCCTGATTATCTTGAACTTCCAAACATAAGAGAACAAACAAATAAGAAAGCAAAACAAACAAGCAAAATGTTATTATGCTTGCAGGAATAAAAATCTGATTCAGTTCAGTTCAGTCACTCAGTCGTGTCTGACTCTTTGCGACCCCATGGAATGCAGCACACCAGGCTTCCCTTTCATCACCAACTCCTGGAGCTTGCTCAAACTCACATCCAGTGAGTCTGTGATGCCATCCAGCCATCTCATACTCTGTCATCCCCTTCTCCTCCTGCCTTCAATCCCTCCCAGCATCAGGGTCTTTTCCAATGAGTCAGTTCTTCATGTCAGGTGGCCAAAGTATTGGAGCTTCAGCTTCAGTATCATTCCTTCCAATGAATACTTGGGAGTGATTTCCTTTAGGATTGACTGATTTGATCTCCTTGCAATCCAAGTGACTCTCAAGAGTCTTCTCCAACACCATAGTTCAAAGCATCAGTTCTTTGGTGGTCAGCTTTCTTTATAGTCCAACTCTCACATCCATACATAACTGCTGGAAAAACCATAGCTTTGACTAGATGGACTTTGTTGGCAAAGAATCTGATTATGAAGAGATAAAATGGCTGCCACATGATGGAGGTGTGTGTGCCTGATCAGTCACCCGGTCATGGGAAACTCTCTGGAGTCCCATGGACTGTAGCCCACCAGGTTCTTTGTCCAAAATTCTGTAGGCAAGAATACTGCAGTGGGTTGGTAGTGTTTTCTACTCCAGGGGATCTTCCCCATCCAGGGCATGAACCCGTATCTCTTGCATCTCCTGCATTGGCAGGCTGATTCTTTACCACTGCACCATGATGGAGGTAGGGAGGGTTATAGTTAGAATTCAAGGTATTTCCCTGAGAGTCTCTTGGGGTTTTGTGTCCATGCTAAGAAATATTTATTAAAGGGTAATTATACCAAGTAGGTGGACAAGGCAATGGCACCCCACTCCAGTACTCTTGCCTGGAAAATCCCATGGACAGAGGAGCCTGGTGGGCTGCAGTCCATGGGGTCGCTAAGAGTTGGACACGACTGAGCGACTTCCCTTTCACTTTTCCCTTTCTTGCATTGGAGAAGGAAATGGCAACCCACTCCAGTGTTCTTGCCTGGAGAATCCCAGGGACGGGGGAGCCTGGTGGGCTGCCATCTATGGGGTCACACAGAGTCAGACACGACTGAAGTGACTTAGCAGCAGCAGCAGCATACCAAGTATGTCCTTACAAGGGCAGGTTATTCAAAGATACAGAACCCTGAGGGATGAAGGTCTATGTTTTTACCTATCAAACAAGCAGCAGACCTATTAGAAGGCTGGCGAGAGTAAAGGGAATGTAGAAAAAGAGTTGAGGAGGAATATGGAGATGAGTTTGTCTCACTTCTCCTATTATATTTTTAAAATAATACTGTCACTGGCCATCACATGAAAAAATATACTGAAGTATACTGAAATACTTAACGTATTTAATATAGAACATGGGAGGATTTTGGAGAAGGAAATGGCAACCTACTCCACTATTCTTACCTGGGAATTCCCACAGACAGAGGAGCCTGGTGGGCTATCATCCATGGGATTGGCAAAAGAATTAGACAAGACCTAGTGACCCAACAACAGTATCAGTGGGAGGATCTGGCCAGGGCAAGGAGTAGACTAGTGCAGATACTCTGGGTAGCCCACCCAAATCCCTTCATACCTTATTATTTAAGTGCCTACTAATTAATTTCCAATCGCCATCATTAGTATCTCATTGCCCAAGGGCTTATCTGGAAATGTTTCTGTCCATGCACACAGCAGGCAGGGTATGACAGTAACACTTTCAGGATTAGAACTCAATCATTGACTCTCAGAGTTAATTTTGAAATACCCCAGTCCATTGGTCCTAAAAGAAATATCTCTGAACCCTATAGTCTACAATGTTTCCCAGATTTCTGGTTTTCTATGACAGCAACCTGCTTGGTTGAATCCTGTCTCGAAGTCTGCCTGTGGGGAAATCCAGATTTGAAAAAAAAAAAAAAAGACTCCAAGAGCAGAGTGACTGGTTTTCTACATTTCATTTGAAAATATATCTTTCTAAAACCTTTTCCCCCTCTTCTCTTCCTTCTTCTTGTTTTCTCCCTCCTTCATTTGGCAAACCAAACTTATGTTAGAATATAATTCATTTTTTGCAATGTGATAGTGCTAAATTCTTTATAACATTAGCTAGAGAAGAGTTAATTTGTCAGTTAGCCTTTAATAACTTGTTTCCTCAGAGGTAAGATAGCATAGTGATATTTACTTCCAGAATATTTATCAGTAATAAGTTATGTATTTCAGTTCTATATCTGGCATATATAAGATTCTCTCTTTTAGTAATCTGCATTTATTTAATGATACATCTATTTCTTTAATAAGAAGCAGTCTAAAAAGATATTTTATACTTATGCCTGAATAATGTATATAAATTAGCATTAATTGTATGGGTTTATATGATAATCTACACAGCATATGCAAGAAAGTAGCATTAGGATATATTCACTTAAATATATAAAATGATCATGGCAGTGCTCTGTATAATTCCATCAAACTGAAACCACCCAAAGTTTCATGAATAACATCATGGATAAATAAGTTGTAAAATAGTTATCTGATAGAATACAATGCAGGAATAAAAATTAACAGTGTAAAGCTATTAGCAACAATATAGATATTCCCACAAATACAACCTTGAGTGAAAAGAGCCAGTCACACAGAGAAAAATTACATACACTATTTTTTATTCTATTAACATAAAATGCAAAAGTAGGCAAAATAATCTGTGTTACAGTCAGGATAGTAGTTAATCTGAAAGATATGTAGAGATAGAAAATATAAGGAAGGCTTTTGGTATGCTGAAAATATTCTGATTTTTCATCTGGATATTGGTTACACATAGGTGTGCAGTTTGTGAAAATTTAATGAGTTTTAGAGTTATAATATATGAACTTTGTGTATGTGCACATATTAATAAAAAAGTTAAGAAAAAATAAAATTAAAATCAGACTATTTTTCTAAATGTTATTTGGCACAACTAGGCTTTTCAAATAATTGAGTTCATTATTTAAATACATCAAAACATTTTCTTTGACATTCATCATGATTTCAGCTGAAATATTTTATTATTGTCAAGTAATTGATTCCTATTGTATGATCATTTATCGGGTAGTTATGAACAGTAGTCAACAGTGAAAAAGGACTCTTTTCATGTTAATATCAAGGTGATGTACAACTTGTGAAATTTCGTTTATCAAAGTTTATGTTATTTTTACCAAAAATGTAAAATATACTTATGTTTATAAAATCTACATTGATTAACTGATTCCTCACTCACCATTTATAGAGCAACTATTTTATTAAGTCAAATAATTGAAGCCTAAATCTAAAGAGTTCATTGTCTCATGCGAGTGATATAAAACAAAAACTACATTATGTTTCAATTGTATTACCACAGAAAATAGAGGTTTGAAGAATTTCTAGGCAAGCACTGTTGACTCTTTCTGGGTTAGTAAGTGATGGCTATTTTATCATATTTCATTTAGCTAGTTTAGCCAAATTAGCAATTAATGGTTATTTTCTACCCTGCCATTCATTCATTCATCTATTCTTTCATTAATTTCCTTAGCTCTAGGTTTTCTTCTCCATTCAAGGTCACCTCCTAAAGCATTTTGCTTCCATCTGCATAAAGCCACAGGTAAACTTATGCTGCTTGCTTTACCTAATAGATAAGCCAACACAAGATCCAAAATTTATTTCCTCTATCAGTTTAACAAAGATGACCTGTCTGTGGTCTTAAATGACATGCCAGACGTTGGAAAAAGATCAAGGGGAAACAAACAAGAAAACAGTTTCCAAACAAAAGGAACTAAAACTGAACTCTGAAAGAGATGAATAAATGTTGGGCTTCTCTGGTGGCGTAGAGGTAAAGAATTCGCCTATAGTGCAGGGGATCTGGGTTCAACCCCTGGGTCAGGAAGATCCCCTGGAGAAGGAAATAGCAACCCACTCCTGTATTCTCGTCAAGGAAATCCCATGGCCAGAGCAGCCTGGCAGGCTATAGTTCATGGGGTTGCAAAAGAGTCAGACGTGACTTCGTGACTATACAACAACACCAACAAAATACTGGGGGGCAAAGTAGAAAGGATGATAGTATTAGGAAAAGATATCTGATAAATTTTTACTGAAGTGATAAACTTGTTGGAACAGGGCTTCCTTTCAGGTAGTAATGGCCTCTCTGGGAATAGCCAATGCAATATAATGATGACTAGCATGAGTTTTGTATGACACTTGGTGTTTCATGTCTGAAGAGATGGACTGTTTGACATCAGAGGCTGCTTGAAGTCCTTTATATCACATTAAATCAATCTGTCATTTTGGGAACGCAGTCACCATGTTATTAGGAACAGACCACATGGAGAGGCTGGTAGTACATATTTTGGTCAATAGTTTCAACTAAGATCTCAGCTAACAGCCAGTATCATCACCAGATAGGTAAGCAATCAAGTCTTCAAGATGATTTCAGAACCCAAACATCTAGCTGCCCCAGAAGCTAGACACAATGTCAAATAAGGATGAGCTATCTCCACTTGAGCCCTGGAGACTGGCACAAACTACACATGAATGAGTATAAAATATATTTGTGTATGTGTGTCCATTCTAAAGGAGATCAGTCCTGGGTTTTCACTGGAAGGACTGATGCTAAAGCTGAAACTCCAGTACTTTGGCCACCTCATGCGAAGAGTTGACTCATTGGAAAAGCCTCTGATGCTGGGAGGGATTGGGGGCAGGAGGAGAAGAGGACAACAGAGGATGAGATGGCTGAATGGCATCACCAACGCAATGGATGTGAGTTTGAGTGAACTCTGAGAGATGGTGATGGACAGGGAGGCCTAGCATCCTGCAATTCATGGTGTCGCAAAGAGTCAGGCACGACTGAAGAAGACACATATATTTTGACTCTACTGAACAAATGACAGGGAAAGGTCACAGATCAGATAGGAAAACAGATTATTTAGGACCCTCTAAGCCAGCATGCCAACAAAGGTCTGTGTAGTCAAGGCTATGGTTTTTTCCAGTGGTCATGTATGGATGTGAGAGTTGGACTGTGAAGAAAGCTGAGTGCTGAAGAATTGATGCTTTTGAACTGTGGTGTTGGAGAAGACTCTCGAGAGTCCCTTGGACTGCAAGGAGATCCAACCAGTCCATTCTAAAGGAGATCAGCCATGGGATTTCTTTGGAAGGAAAGATGCTAAAGCTGAAACTCCAGTACTTTGGCCACCTCATGCGAAGAGTTGATTCATTGGAAAAGAGTCTGATGCTGGGAGGGATTGGGGGCAGGAGGAAAAGGGGATGACAGAGGATGAGATGGCTGGATGGCATCACTGATTCGATGCACATGAGTTTGGGTGAACTCCGGGAGTTGGTGATAGACAGGGAGGCCTGGCGTGCTGCAATTCACGTGGTCACAAAAAGTCGGACATGACTGAGCAACTGAACTGAACTGAAGCCATTAACTTGTTGTGGGGGGGAGCTTTTTTTTTTTTTTTTTTTTTTAATCTGTACATAATGACTAGAAAGATCAATATAACTGTGTGAGGCAAAGTAGCTCTGAAATGTGACTATGAAATATTCATTTCTGCAGGGTCTTCATTGTGGCACAAGGGCTTCTCATTGCAAAATGTGGGCTCTCTAGTTGGGGCTCTCCATTGGCAGTGCAGAATCTTAGTTCCTTGACCAGGGATCGAACCTGCATTCCCAGAATTGGAAGACAGATTCTCAAGTCCTTGAAATACTCTTGAAAGAGCACACAGATTAGTAAAGCAGCATAAGATGAGCACATGAGTGTCTCCAGTATAAAGAAGAATATGATATGTTTTTAAAGTGTGTTCCCAGTGTCACAATGGTCCTGAAGTTTGTTAAGTTGAAATAGGACATGTACAAATTTTGTAGTCAGGAGGAGTTAAGGAGGTAAGGAGGAGGTGGGATTTGAGATGTGCTTTGTATCATTTATTTCCAGGAAAACTATATGTTTTTATTCTTATACAAAATTTATGTGTTGATAATTTATGACAATTGTACAGGTCTAAAAAATGTATTTTTAGAAAATGTTCCCATTCTCAGTCAATATTCTGTCTAAAGATAAGTATGGGGTGAGATTCTGTCCATAAGGGGTTCTATAGTAAAATCTTTAGAGTATGCAAAGGGATAAATAATACATATTTACTTGCCTCTTATCTTTCACTGGGGTCTAGGTGATACTTGAGGTACCTGAAAGATAATAAGGTGTACTTGATGATTTAACCCATGTACAAAATATCCTCTATCAGAGCAATCTATGATCTGAGCAGTTAAGGAAGGGTAGATCTGAAAACTGCTGAGAATTAAAAATACAGATTTTATTCTTCTCTTTTTTGCCCTCCTCCAGTTAAGTGCTTCTCACCTGCTAGTGAATATTCCACTGTGGATGCCTCCAGGAGAATTACCTTCTGACTATCAAACCAGAGTTATCTTGAATAGCCTCACATTACTAAGATGTTTCAATTTATATCTAGAATTTTCAAGTAGTGAAGTGGCCTCAAGGCTAAGTCAGAACACAAACTGCAAGAGTTTCAGAACTTAGATCTGTCTCAAAAACAACAGAAACCAAAAAAAGAGATCTACACAGACTTTGTACAATCTTTTAGGACAAATTTATCTTAAAGAATTTTTTCTAAGGTTGAAATTATCAGACAATTCTTCATTTTTCAACACTGAATAAAACCAGAATTGAAATAGCCAGTGAGTAATCTTAAATACTTGAATATTCCAGTATAACTAAACTATATGATTGTTAGTTTTCTCGATTAGTGACCTCGTGCTCTGCCTCCTAGTCTAAAAGCAAAGAAACCCATTGATTCAATTTGTTCTATCATGATAATCTGCTGACACATTAGCACTTAAATTGGCTCAATAACACTAAAAGCACATTAGTTTCTCCTTTGTTATGAAAACTAGAACTGGAATTAGCGTATAGTCTCATTCAATATAGATTTTCCTAAAGCCCTACATTGATTATCAACTATGTTAAAATAATATAAAAAATTATGCCCTCTGGATGGTGAGGTACTGAGAGGAAGGATATTTCATCAAAAACCAAGAGCATGCATGTAACTATTTCCTATATCTGTAATTAAAATAAAAATAGATTATAATGCTCAACTGAAAGAATATGCTTCCCTCAAAGGTGCATTTGGCAAAATTTGGAGACATTTTTGTTGTGCCACTGAATGGAATTTGTTAGGCAGTCAGCAATTCTGCTAACTGACAAATAAGGATGGCCCCACAACAAATAATTGTCTGCTCCCAGAATGTTAATAATGCCAAGGTCAAAAAATTCTAACAACCTGCTAAATGGGAAAAGATATCTGCAAATGATATATCTGATAAAATGTTATTATAAAAAATAAACAAAGAACTCATACAACTCAATGCAAAATAATAAAAACAAACAAGCAGTTCAATTAAAAATTGGGCAGAAGAACTGAAAAGATATTTTTCCAAAGAAGATACACAAATGGCCAACAGACACAGGAAAAGATGCTCAATATTAATCATCAGGGGATACAAAACAAAATTACAATGAGATACCACCTTATACTTATCAGAATGGCTATAAATAAGAACAACAAATAACATGTTTTGTGAAATAATAGAGACAAAGAAATTCCTGCACACTGTTGCTTAGAAGGTACATTGGTGCAGCCACAATGGAAAACAGTATGAAATTTCCTTAAAAAATAAAAATGAAATTACCATGTGTTCTAGCAAATTCTATTTCTGAGTATTTATCTAAAGAAAACAAAAAGCTAATTTTAAGGGATACTCACCCTTCTGTTCATCATGGTATTCTTTACAATAGCCAAGATATGAAATCAACCTAAGCACCTATCAATAGATGAATGGATAAAGATGTGTGTTAATGCAATGGAATATTAGTTAGTCATTTAAAAAGAATGAAATCTTGCCATTTGGAACAACATGGATGAATCTAGGTAGCGTTATGCTAAATAAGTCAGACAAAGGAAAACAAATACTGTATGATTTCACTTATGTGTGGAATCTAAAAAAAAAACAAAACAAACAAATGAAGCAAAGTAGAAACAGACTCATAAATAGAGAGAAACAAACTGGTGATCCCCAGAGGGAAAAAGGAAATAAGTGAAGAGGCTAAAGAGGTACCAACCTCCATTCACACAATAAATAAGTCATGAGGATGCAATGTATGGCACAGAGAATGCAGTTAACAATATGAAAACAACTTTGTATGGTAACAGACAGTTACTAACCATATCATGAAGCTCATTTCATAATGTGTATAAGTGTCAAACCACTATGTTGCATACCTGAAACCAATATTGTATGCAGGTTATATTTCAATTATAAAGAGGAAAAACAAAAACTGCTGTATATGCTATTCCTCTTGTTGAAAATACTTTTTTTTTTCATTTATATTGTAAACATCCAAGCAAGAGTTAGCACATTTACTCTTCATACTTTCATTTTTTAGATAAAATATTTCAATTTTTATTTAAAATACTTAAAATTAATAAATTAGTGATTGTGAATAAAGATTTCCTTAAAACAAAACAAAAAAAATTATTGATCCATTGAAGTTCAAGAAAAGTACTTGAAAAAATCAGTAGTTTAGGTATAGATGAGTGCTATTTGTATCTGAAGCTTTATTAAATGAGCTATTGTTTAGTGGCTCAGTCACGTCCAATTTTTTTGCAACCCTATGGACTATAGCTTGCCAGGGTTCTCTGTCTATGGGATCCCCCAGGCAAGAATATCATTGTGGGTTGCTATTTCCTTCTCCAGGGGACCTTCCCAAACCACGGATTGAACCCCCTGCCCCTGCATTGGCAGGTGGATTTTTTACCACTAAGTTTTCAGGGAATCCCTTCTTAAATGGGTATCCAGGAGTAAAACTAAATGATGGGATATTGAAAAGATTAATTTGACATGTCTTGTAAGGTGGTTTGAGCTTAACTCCTCTTGAATATATAGGGGAACCTGAAAGTAATGTCTCTGCTTTTGAAAATGCTATCTAGGTTGGACATAACTTTTCTTCCAAGGAGTAAGCGTCTTCTAATTTCATGGCTGCAGTCACCATCAGCAGTGATTTTGGAGCCCAAAAAAATAAAGTCTGGCACTGTTTCCACTGTTTCCCCATCTATTTCCCATGAAGTGATGGGACCAGATGCCATGATCTTCGTTTTCTGAATGTTGAGCTTTAAGCCAACTTTTTCACTCTCCTCTTTCACTTTCATCAAGAGGCCTTTTAGCTCCTCTTCACTTTCTGCCATAAGGGTGGTGTCATCTGCATATCTGAGGTTATTGATATTTCTCCCGGCAATCTTGATTCCAGCTTGTGTTTCTTCCAGTCCAGCGTTTCTCATGATGTACTCTGCATATAAG
>SJYT01026071.1:44222-70026 GCA_006410635.1 Cephalophus harveyi
CTCATGCGAAGAGTTGACTCATTGGAAAAGACTCTGATGCTGGGAGGGATTGGGGGCAGGAGGAGAAGGGGACGACCGAGGATGAGATGGCTGGATGGCATCACTGACTCGATGGATGTGAGTCTGAGTGAACTCTGAGAGATGGTGATGAACAGGGAGGCCTGGCGTGCTGCGATTCATGGGGTCGCAAAGAGTCGGACACGACTGAGCGACTGAACTGAACTGAACTGAAGAGGCATGGGATTGCAAAGAGCTGGACATGACTGAGTGACTGAACTGAACTGAAAGAGGAATGGAGGTGATGATCTTAGCTGCATAATCTACTTATCGTTATTCATAGTGACAGAGATTCTTGCTTAAGTGAAAGCATGTACCTGGCTCCCTTCCATCATTTCAGTCAGTAAATTAAGAATCTATCTGAAGAAGCAATCTAAAAACTCAATAAAATTTTAAAAAAGTGAGAGAAAAAGAAGGAAGGAAAGAAAGAAAAGAGATTGAAATAAGAAGCCTATAAATGTTAATATTTAAAATAATCTCTGTCTGAAGATATCTCTTTCTAAGTGATGGTATTTGAAAAATCTCCATTATGGCAGTGATTTTCTTTTTATTCTGAACTTGCTTCTCTGTCTTTTATGACTTAAATGAACTCACCTTGAAGACAGATGAGTCTTTTGTATAAAATATTAGAAAATGTATTGGAAGAGAAAGTTGTAAATAAATTCCTACTTTAAAAAATACAATTAGTTATCTTTTCACAATAATATAAAGTGGCTCTTTTTAAATTCTAAACATTTTGAATTCTGTGAAAACTCATTTTATAATTTCAGGTGTACAATATAGCTTTATATTTTAAATACAATTTAACAGAATTGATAAAACCTGCATAATTATTCCATTAACCTCTGGAAACATTCTCATTTCCTCCTTCAACTTGGTAGCTGGATGAAAACAAACCAGGGGACCTTATTTATTTGTTATCCTTGTCTCATTTACAAGCCAATTAATTTACATTTTCAGCACTTCAATTACATGACTCCATTACTGCCCAAACAATTTGTAGAGAATAGCCTTCTAAGTTTAAACTATTCTGAAACTGAAAAAATTCTGAGTTTTCTGTCATTTGAGAAACCAAAAAAGGTACATGTTAATAAGACATGTGACATAAACCCAAAAATATACTATTTTGTTTTGGGGGGCTTCCCTGATGGCTCAATGTGTAAAGAGTCTGTCTGCAATGCAAGAGATGTAGGAGACGCAGGTTTAATCCTTAGGTCAGGAAGATTCCCTGAAATAGGAAATGGCAACCCACTTCAGTACTTTTGCCTGGGAAATCACATGAACAGAGAAGCCTGGCAGGTTGTAGTCCAAAGGGTGGCAAAGAGTTGGACATGTCTGAGTGACTGAGTGAATATTTTTAGTCCAAATGAACCATATATTTTATCAGAAATTATACAATTAGCATTTTAATTTAGGATCTTCAAAAACACAAATTCAAAGAAACCAGTATCTAGAACAGAAACCAGTATCTAGAACAATGCCACTGTGCATAAGAGCAGATCAATGTACATCTGCTATTCTGACTGGGCAGAGTGCCATCCTTTCTCAAAACCAAATTTCTCTTCCTCTGGCAGATGGCTGGACAGGGGAGTATGGCCATTTAAAGATCTTGTTAATGCAAGAGATCCATATAATTTTGTTAATCTTGTTAATCAAAGAGAAACATGTACTTCCCAGGCTGGTCCATGAAACCCTTCCCAGGCATGAGCTTGTTTCCCTTCCAGTTGCCTGGAATGGAAATGGCTCCAGGGTGACATTGATCCTTGAATTTCTGGCTACATGAGAGAGAAATGAAACTTCTGAATGTAAGTCATAAAGCATGAGGGTTTATTAGCACCTTTAGAAGTAAAAACCCTCTGATATATGGAATCATGGAAATAAGCTGTTTGAGAAATGTGTTGGCACATACACACACACACACACGTGTGTGTGTGTATATATATATATGTATTTATATGTGTATGTGCATGCATGCATGTAAAGTCACTTCAGAAGCATCTGACTCTGCAACCCCATAGACTGTAGCCCTCCAGGCTCCTTTGTCCATGGGATTCTCCAAGCAAGAATAATGGAGTGGGTTGCCATTTCCTTCTCCAGGAGGTCTTCCCAACCCAGGGATCAAACTGGGCCCTCTTTTGTCCTTTGCATTGGCAGGCAGATTCTTTACCACTAGCGCCACCTGAGAAGCTCTTTATATGTGTATCAGTTCAGTTCAGTCTCTCAGTCGTGTCTGACTCTTTGCGACCCCATGAATCAGAGCACGCCAGGCCTCCCTGTCCATCACCATCTCTCAGAGTTCACTCAGACTCACGTCCGTCGAATCCGTGATGCCATCCAGCCATCTTATCCTCTGTCGTCCCCTTCTCCTCCTGCCCCCAATCCCTCCCAGCATCAGAGTCTTTTCCAGTGAGTCAACTCTTCGCATGAGGTGGCCAAAGTACTGGAGTTTCAGCTTTAGCATCATTCCTTCCAAAGAAATCCCAGGGCTGATCTCCTTCAGAATGGACTGGTTGGATCTCCTTGCAGTCCAAGGGACTCTCAAGAGTCTTCTCCAACACCACATAGTTACATATATATGTGTATATAAATGCACACATATATATCAAAGCATACACATAAGCATACATATGTTTTGCTTTCTTCAACAAATACTCTTTATGGCATTTACTATTGTTCACTATAAGATGATTAAGACATTTAAATTCAAGCTAAGAATTAAAAGACCTTTTCATCTTGTTGCTCTCCTTTTACTCTGAATTCTTGACTACTCTTGTTCACATAAATCTTGGACTGATATAGGAACAACATATGATCATTATGCTGTTTGATCATTATGCTGTTTTGTTTGCTTTATCAAGTTTTCCTTTACTCCTAAGGAATCAACTTGCAGCAGATCAACTTGGCTTCATTTCTCACTCCAACGTTATTTTTTTTGCCCTTGACTTTTCTGTCACTAGTATTTGGGTGTCATAAAACTTTTACCTCAAAAGTACTAAGCATTTGACTTTCCTAAATATTATATATACCTGAACATTTTGAATGTTCTCTTTTGATTAGACCAATAGGTAATTACTTGCTTGATATTCCCTTTATAAAAAGTCTTTTTTTTTTCATTTTAAGCAGCTGAACTGAATAAAATGATGTTTTTTTTAAATTGTCTCAGAACTGTTAACTAGCGTATATAAAAATATAGGTAAGAATGTCAAAATTATATGCATCTGGTGACATTTTTCTTCATGATGTGAATGTTACTGCATGTTCTTTTCCACTATGATAGCTTTTACAAGGTACACCATGCCATTGGCCTTTTATTTCACTGTGAGGCTTGCCATGTTCACAAAAGGCTGACAGCTCTACTCCAACTGGCAAGATTTCAGAGGATAGGGTGACAGTGTGGCTAAGCTAAGCTTCACAATGGGTTGTCTTTGCTGTGTTAACATGAAAAGTCAGAGAGCACAAGGAAGACGGAATAGAGTCTCAGATAAAAAAGAAATAAAGACCTAAGGACCTGTGACATAACACCTATTTTCCTGAGTAAAAGTAACTTAGATATAATAAAGAACAATGGCTTTGAAGTCAGAAAGACCTACATTCACATATTCTAACCTCTCTCAGTTTCAGTGTCTTCATCTTAAAAAAAAAAAAAGAGACAAAAGTAACTATAATAGGAACATTATGAAATTAAGTGAAAAATGTGTGTAAACAATCCAACTTTTCATTTGTCACTCAGAAGAATTAATATTTATTGAACACTCTAACATGCCAAACACTGTTCTAGGTACATAGACAAAAATCTTTGCCCCATGGGGCATACTCTCTTGTAGGAGAAGCTGAGAATAGAAAAAATAAATAAATGAGACATGTGGTACACTGTGTGTGTGTGTGTGTGTGTGTGTGTGTGTGTGTGTGTTAAGTCACTTCAGTCATGTCCGATTCTGTGTGACCCCATGGACTATAGCCCACCAGGCTCTTCTGTCCATGGGATTCTCTAGGCAAGTATACTGAAGCAGATCACATGCCATCCTTCAGAGGATCTTCCCAATCCAGGGATCAAACCTGTATCTCTTATGTCTCCTACATTGACAGGCTAGTTCTTTACCACTAGCACCACCTGGGAGCCCATGTAGTACATTAGATAGTGAAAAGATAAAGAGATATTGAAAATGAAGGAGAAAAATGATAGAAGAGGAATAAAAGGGGTTGCAGTTAGAATAATAGGTTGGCTTGAAGAATCAGGACAATCACATGAAAAGGTGATGTTACAATAAAGTCAGAGAGCTAACTGTGTGGATACCTGAAGACAAGCATTCTAAGGAGAAGAAAGAGCAAATACAAAAAGACAAAGGCAAAGTCATGTTTGACCTATTTCTAGAACAACAAGGAAACCGTGACTTAAGCAGAGGGAGAGAGAGTGGAAGTGTGAAATGGGAGTCAGAAATATTATGGATGGTCTCAGTGGCCTTTCAGGGCTTTAACTTCTACTCCAATGGAGATGACACACCTGAAATATATGGAGCAGAAAAGTGACATGATCTGACCGACAAGTAGAGAAGTAGGTTGTTGCTGTTGTTGTTAGCCACTAAGTCATGTCCAATCCCGCGCAGCCCCTTGGACAGTAGTAGCCCACCAGGCTCCTCTGTCCATGGAATTCTCCAGGCAAGAATACTAGAGTGGGTTGCCATTTCCTTCTCCAAGGGATCTTCCCGACCAAGGTAGACAGGTTTAAAAGCTTTTTTATTAGACATGGTCAAAGATCAGAGTCCTTTGTCCAGAGTGGAAGCAACTGAGGTGATAAGAAGTAGTTGAATTTTGTGTCTAAGTTGAAGACTGTATAGACAGGACTCTCTGAGGGACTGGATACAGAATGTGAGAGTCACAAAGGCATCAGGATGACTGCAAGGTTTTTACATGAGTAACTGCAAGAATGTTACTTCTTTTCTCTCTCCCTCCCATCTTTTTTTTTTTTTTTTTTTCTCTTTGTCTTTCTCATATTTGGGAGCTTATGGTTTGATAATAAATGATCTTTTATCTTCTAAAAAAATTATTTCCAATAAGCTTATAAATGAAGAGTCTATTTCAGTAACATAACCAAAGAACTCTATGCCAGAATTGTATGGAAGATCTCAACTATGTTCTAAGACCTGCATTTTAGCAATATTCAAAAATATATTTTGTCTGATATTGGATCTTATGATACGATTGATGAAGGGATACTTCCTTTGCTCAAAAATTGATTTTGTAATACTCTGCCTATATTATTTAAGGTTCTATTTTGTGTAGATTAAACTGTAAACATCATTTGTTGACCTATTTCTTTTTAGATTAGGTTAAAATAGGTTGTGGTATTTTAGTGCAACAAAGGCTTTGTTGCTGTTCACTCAGTCATGTCTGACTCTTCCATGACCCTATGGACTGTAACCCATGAGGCATGGGATTTCCCAGGCAAAGCACTGGAGTGGGTTGCCATTTCCTTCTCCATGGGATCTTCCTGACCCAGGGATTGAACCCACATCTCTTATGTCTCATGCATTGGGAGGCAGATTCTTTACCACTATGCCACCTGGGAAGCCCTTATTGCCCTATACATTCTTAAAAGTGGAGTATTAAAACCTTCAACTATATGATAGAATTATCTATTTATCTCTTCAATTCTGTCCCTTTCTGCTTCATATATTTTGGGGCTCTTTTGCTAGGTGCATACAATTTTATAATTGTTATGCTTTCAAGATGAATTTATCCTTTCATCCTGTTTTGTTTTTTTTTTTACTCTAGTGACAATCTTTATCTCAAATTTTATTTTCCTATGATTATTAGTATAGCCAGTTCAGATCTCTTTGAGCAGTTTATGAATGGTATATCTTTTTTCATCCTTTTATTTTGAATCTATTTGCATCTTTCAAGTGAAACATTTTCTCACGTTGCTTTTTATATATTCTACCAAACTCTGCCTTTTGATTGACATGTGTAATTCATTCACTTTAATTAAGATGTGTATAAGAGACAGCCACTGTGCATAAGAGCAGATCAATACTATGTCTTTTGCCTGTCTCTTATACACATCTCATTCTTATTCCCTTGTTTTATTTACTTTTTATTTTCAGATTATTTTCTAGTGGTTAACCTAGGAATTACATTTGGCATCTTAATCATGTTTGTATCAAAGCCAACTTAATTTTAAAAGCATACAAATTTTTTCTTCTATTAGCTCTATAACTTCCTCCCTTTCATGTATCATTATAATGTAAATTGGATCTTTATACATTATAAGCTCATCCCTATACAAAATCTGAATAAGTAATTATTTGGAGTAAAATGGATTTCAGGAAATACTTTGACTGTAAGGCTACCACAAAAAATGTAACAAACTCTCAGAAACTAATTAGGTTCTAATCTAATCTGTCCCAAAAAAGGCAATAGATTTTAGTTTGACTTAATATACATTAATTCTTTATCATTTTACAGGATTCTTTACCACTGAGCCACCAGGGAAGCCTTAACAGACATAAAGATTCACTGTTGCTGCTGCTAAGTCGCTTCAGTCGTGTCCGACTCTGTGCGACCCCACAGACGGGGGCCCACCAGGCTCCCCCGTCCCTGGGATTCTCCAGGCAAGAACATTGGAGTGGGTTGCCATTTCCTTCTCCAATGCATGAAAGTGAAAAGTGAAAGTGAAGTCGCTCAGTCGTGTTCGACTCTTCACAACCCTATGGACTGCAGCCCACCAGGCTCCTCCGTCCATGGGATTCTCCAGGCAAGAGTACTGGAGTGCCATTGCCTTTATCCTAAAAATGGAATTCAGTGTCAAGCTCACATACATTATTGTTAGAGGTAAGGAAATGTTAAATTGAAGTCCTATAATACAATTTCCAAACCTTAACTTATTCATGCAGAAATAATAAGATACTTTAAAGTAAGATAACAGTCCATGGGGTCTCAAAGAGTCAGACATGACTGAGCCACTGAACTGAACCACAGATGTACAGAAACTTCTCTATACTGTTCTTAATCCTTCGGGTTATGCGTTTGAGTGTATAAAAGCCCTCACTCAGGTTCAGTGATTTGCTGAAGGGACTCCAGAGTTCAGGAAATCCATTATATTTACAGTGACAGTTTATTATAGCAAAAGGGGAAAACATGCATAGGGCAGCATCCAGGAGACATTAAGTGCAAGCTTCCAATTTTTGTCACAGTGGAGTCATGTAAAAAAAAAACCTGATTTCTCCCAGAAACAATATATGACAATATTCACAAAGCATTGCCAACTAGGGAAGTTCACTCGAGTCTTGGTGTGGACCATCACAAAAGCATGGCTTACTGTTAGTCTCCAGCCCCACCAAAAGTCCAAGCTGATTCTGTGTGGCCCAAGGCCCCCATGTGAACAGCAATACTCTCATCAGAGAGGATATTATAAAGGCTTAGAAGTAACCTGCCAGGAGCAAAGCAAAGGCTCCTTCTTTGGAACATGCAGTGTAGACAACTCAGACTTGCTAAGCTAAGCTTTTACTGCTTGCAACTCTGGCATGAGAAGCCACTGGACAGACCTGAGTCTCGTGGAAAAGACCCCCACTTCTGGGAGAGCCTAAGATCTCATACATATGCCAAAAGAAATGTTAATTATCACTCTAGGACAAAAAATGCCCCACTGGGTTTTCATAGTCAAGAAAAAACATTATTTCCCTAGACAGTTCTTTCCCTGCAACTAAACAGCCTTGTGGTGACTCAGTAAGCCATCTATACAATAAATCTTTACTACATACTACTTACTGGGTATCTGGAAATAAAGACAATGTAGTATCTTCCCTCAAGGAAATCACTATCAAGTATTGAGAGAACCAAGAAGGGCTTAAATACGGCCAAATGGGTGCTTTGAAAAGCATAAGCATAGGGTAAACTGATGAACAGAGAAAGGATCCCTAACTCAGCTAGAGCAGACAGAAATCTCTGCTTATAAGAAGGGACATTATTTCTGAATTTTTAAGGATGAATAGGAGAAAAAGAGAAGAAAATATATTACTGTAAGAAATCAGCCCCTTCACATTTATGAAATTACAAGATAAAATGAAGAGCTCTGGGAAAACTTTGAGAAAGTTAGTTTGGATGAGCTAAGGAGTACCGGGACCACATAAAACATTATGACCATGGAAGCTTGGAAGAGTCAGGACTATATAGTATCCAATATTGGTCCATTTTCTGACATACTAAACTTTTTAGCTGTCTCATTTCCTCACAAACAAAAGTGCAAATTCAAATAAGTAGCAATAAAGAAGTTTTAACTGAATATTTGAATATTCTAAAGTTACTTAAGCACCATCTTTTAACTTGTTTCTAAATATGATTTTTAATTCTAGAATATTGTATTTTCTATTTGTATATATTTAAACAAACAAATATAAGAAATCCTCAGTAGGCATAAGTTGGGTTTATGTAAACTAGTAATAAAATCTCAGAGAGATGCAGAAGGTTAATGCTTAGGAGAATAAAGTAATATTTAATAAAAATATACCAATCTGTCAGATGTGAATCTGTGAAAAATAATGTCAGATGGAGAATTTCATTTCATAGCCCATTGTGCTGTTATTACACCCCTCATTTTGAGCAAGATGAGTCATTTTGTATCACTTCACAGTTCTTGCATCCAATAGGAACAGAGAAATTCAGAAATAATTTGAACTGTATCAGATCTTAACCACTTGTGAATGCAACTTTTTCTATTTACATCTTAGAAATGGTAAAATATGCCTCCTGGTAGTGAATGGCAAGTCCACATCAATTGTAACTTCCTTGTCACAGACAGCATAGGGGTGGAGCCAATTTCAAAATCATCCCTGAAGCATCAGCTCTTTCATGATTTCCCTAAAATACTGTGAAAAGAAGGTTAGAACTTAGGGAAAACGCCAGGCTAGACCTGAGGTAAATCAGATGCCACAGTAATACAGCGATGATCATTTCTCCAAGTCAACCAGACAGACATAACAAAGTATCAATAAAAACTCCAAAAACATGATGGGATTCCCCAGAGGGTTTTATAGATATTCAGCGGTTATGACATTTGAGACAGTCTTTAGTTTAATATGCCTCTTCTAAAACACTCAAAATTACAACATAATAATGGATTCTTCTAAATTTGCATAAATTGAGGACTGATGGGAACAATTTTGGTACAATTAAAAAAGACAGAGAAAGGGGAGCATTTTCTCTCAGTGAAGAAACGAGTGTAGAGGACAAGTCCCCTAGAATTACTTCTCCATCATATGTTGTCAAGGTGTGCCTTTTGAGGCCCTCTACCTATTTCTAGTCCTCCTTCATGCATTTGAGCCCACTGCAGTTAAAATCCTCATATAAATCCAAAATAAATAAAAAGGCATTTCTGAATCTGGTCACACAAAAGACTGAAGGGTTTTTAAAGTGTGCTTCTTTAAAAAAAAAATTAAATAGCATCTATAAGAATCCACCTACAATGCAGGAGACCCTGGTTCAATTCCTGGGTTGGGAAGATCCACTGGAGAAGGGATAGGCTACCCACTCCAGTATTCTTGGGCTTCCCCTGTGGCTCAGCTGGTAAAGAATCTGCCTGCAATGTGGGAGACCTGGGTTTGACTCCTACGTTGGAAAGATTCCCTTAGAGAAGGAAAAGGCTACCCATTCCAGTATTCTGGCCTGGAGAATTCCATGGACTGTAGAGTTCATGGAGTTGCAAAGAGTTGGACACATTTGAGCAACTTTCATTCACTCAGTCATGGCAAGATTGTGTATGTGCTTATTGCTCAGTCATGTCCAATTCTTGCAACCCCATGGACTGTAGCCTGCCAGGCTCCTCTGTTCATGGGATTTCCCAGGCAAGAATACTAGAATGGGTTGCTATTTCCTCCTCCATGAGATCTTTCCAACCCCGGGATCGAACCATCATCTCCTGTGTCTCCTGCATTGGAAGCCGAATCCTTGGCTGCTGAGCCACCAGGGAAGCCCTTATTGCAAGATTATGTTCTTCGCAAAACAAAGGTGAAGTGATTGCTAGGATGTATTTTGGAGATTTTTCTCAATGCCTCACCTTTAGATAGCAATTAGAACAAGTTAATCGGTTCCTCATACTCCAATCCAATTCTTGCAATAGCTCTGGAAAGATTTACACATGATCACGCACACACTTTAACTAATATAGGTAATTCTCCTTATTAGTGTTTAAATGAATATGTGCTGTCAGTTGAATTCGGTGGCTGTTTGCCATTTGTGAAAGCCAGAGATTAATAATAGACTGCTTGAAAGAATGGATTTATTCTCTGGCCTCCTTGGCAGAATAAAAATGTTAAAGGCTGAATGTTGAATTCATTGCTAACAATTAATCCCCCTTGATAATGTGTGTGTTGTGGGCATGTTGTAAGTCTGAATGGGCAGCATTCATGATAGTCTGAAGGATCAGCCCTGTAAGTGATACTGGAGCCTGGCTCAAATCATCCACAAAGTCCATAGCTGACTGAGTAGGAGATGGAGGTCATTAATGGAGATGGGAGCAATTCTTTAACAGTAGCCACCCAGCTATAATTTATAGGGAAAGTAAATGGTTCTGAATGACTCTGTTTGATCCCATATCTGTCTAAATCTATTCTTATCAGTCCTACAAATTCTACCTAACACTTGGGGTAAGCAAACACTGATGATCTTTATATGAAATCAATGAATAGCATAGGGTCTAATATGAAAAGGAATAGAATAAAAAAAAAGATTTAATGAAAACTTAAAGCTGTTTGGCAGCAACATGGACCAAATTACTTTGGAGCTATGAGACTCTCTGAAACAAACTAAGTTATTATGCATAAAATTGATAGGCAGGTCATCACTGCATTCCTCCCCCATAAATAGATGTCTGTGTTCTTTTTCTTTAATATAACTGTGAGATGTACTGATAGTTATAGCAGAGAACAGGAATAGACCAAAACAGATAAAGCTATCTGTAGTGTCTGTCAAGTTTTGCAATTTTTTGTGAAGAAATTACCACCTAGAACAGGTGTGTTGGACACCTGTGGCTCATAGATCATTGTCTCTGGCCCGTTTTTGTTTTTTTTTTTTTTGTAAATTGCTTCACTAGAACATAGCCATACCTGTTCACTTTGGGTTTTATCTGTGTCTGTTTTCACACTACAAAAGGTAGGTTTTTTTTTTTTTTCTTCACTACAAAAAGGCAGAGTTGAGTAGTTACAATAAAGATTGAAAAGCCTAAAATATTTGCTATCTGGCTGTTTTCAGAAAAACTTTGTTGTATTTTGTCCACAACTTGTAGGTAGCATTGCAAAGCACCCACCCATTAACCCCGCGCCCACTGACAGCACAAGGACCTAGGAAATTGAGGACCTGAACTGAAAAGAAGCATCTCTAAACTAGATATTTCTGTGGGGGTCTCCCCAAGATGAGACCACGCCATGCCCAGAGTTATTATGCCTGTGATGGTTCTGCCGCCAGACAGAGTACCTGAATAGGAAAGACCTTCAGTCCTTGTGTCGTGGACTCACATTTTATGGAGAAGACATATATTCAATGTACAATTACACAACTAGGTTTTCACTGATTTTAAAATAGTCTTTTTAAATGATCCAATGTACATAAGTTATAACTTGAGCTGAGAACAGTGACAGAGCTGAGAATGATGAATGAAATGTGAGTAGTGAGTAGAACAGATGGGGAGTGTGTTGAAAAGATCAGTGTGTATGAGGTCCTGAGGGAGAAGGAGTTTCATGACTTCAAAGAAGGATGTGATGTACAGTCAAAAAAGAGAAATGTATTTAAAAGCATGGCTAAATAGGTCTGAGAAATTATCTTAAAAAATACTCATTTATTGGTATTCCCCAAAATTCACCTCTAAGATTTTACTGAAAAACTTCACTATGCTTAACAGTTTAGACTAGGAGAGGGCTCGGTGATCTTTGAAAAACTATGTGCCAAGAAGGAAAGAAATCGAGAAGAAATGACTGCTTGCCTCTGAGGATGCACGTGATGATATCATAGAATTCTTATGGTGGCAAAGTGAATGGGCTCTGAGGGGCCACTGGCCATTTTGATTCACTTTGTGCTCCTGTTGGTGATTCCTGGCAGAGGCCTCATTATTCATAGTAAAGGATCAGAAACCTTAAGGAGTCTGTGGAGCAGGGAGTGGGCCTAAAACTCCCCCATGGCCTTCTCAATAAAAACTGGAGACTATATAAAAATCTTTATATAGAATAAAGAAGAATCTCTCTGCCTACTCTACTTCCTAATTTCTAAGGAATATTCAAAAATAAAAATATTCACACTTTTGCCTTGAATCAAACTCTTTTTATAACATCCAGTTTTCCACTTTCTACCTGCCACAGATCAGCTGCCAGAAATAGCAACTTGGAGTAAATAGGTCAATGGGTGAGTTCCTGGTTACATACCTATCAACTTGTGAGGAACAAGGGAATAAATAACTATAGTAGTAATTCAAGCAACTTGTTAACTTTTGGGGTGAAGCAAGGTTATCTGCCATGCCTGGAGGAAAGGCTTCTAAAAAGTGATAAGATTCTAATCTAATTAGAGAAATTAAATTCCTTCATCATTCTACCTGAACCAGAGACTTCCTTACCTAGAAAAAAGAGTTTGCCCTATTTTATCTCCTTCAAGTGAACATGGTGTGTTGGCATGGAAATGAGGTGTGATAAAGAGATAGCATTTCCCTCTCTAAGATATAAATAGATTATTTAAAAATACAGAAAAACAAGCAAAATGAACACTAATGAAAGAAAAGAGAAATCATAATTCATTCTTTCTGGCTGCAAAAGGAATCAGATCAATGTCTATTTTTTGTGAAACCATATCTTCTGCCCATCCTATTTACCCTTCAATCTCCCTGAGTTCTCTCAGCAAACCCTCAACCAACATCTGATGTCTCATATGCATCTTCTCATAGCCCAAATTTCATCTCTCTCCTTTCCCTCTCCCTACTTCTCAAGCCATCTCCTTTTTCTCTCCACTTTTTAAAATTATAGATACCATCATTTTTCTCCATTTATCCCATTTTTGCTGTATATCAAAGCACAAAAACATAAACATATACAATGACTCAGATCATTGAATAACTTACCACTTGGTCTTCGAAAAAGGCAGCTGTTAAAGTATGTTATTTTTTTATAATCTCAATTTTCAGATTGCATTTAAATCATAGATGCACTTAAATTTTCTAGATAATCTATATGTATTAGTTTCCTAGAGTTACTGTGATAAACTGCCACCAACTGAGTGACTTAGAATAACTGTATTAATACCACAGCTCTGGAAGCTAGAAGTCCAAAATCAAGGCATCAGCAATGTCAACGTTCTCTCTGAAGGCTCTTGGGGATGATTCTCCCTTGCCTCTTCCTAGCTTTTCCTGGTTGCTGGCGATCCTTAGCATTCCCTGGTTTGTAGATACATCACTTCAATCTCTACCTCTGTCATCACATGGTAATCTTTCTGCATGTCTTTATGCCATCTTCCCTCTTTGCATGTGGATCTTTGTTTCTTCATATGACATACTCCCCTTTATATGAATGTATCTAAATATCCTCAGCTTTAAGAATGCCAGTTACTGAATTGGGGCCTACCTTAGCCTAGGATGAAGTCACCTTAACTCGTTTACATCCACAAAGACTGAATTCCTAAATATGTTCACATTCACAGATGTTAGAATTCCAACATATTTTTTAGGAAAGCAAAAGCGTAGATGCTCAGTCATGTCCAGCTCTACCCCATGGACTATAGCCCACCAGGCTCCTCTGTCCATGGGATTCTCCAGGGAAGAATACTGAAGTGGGTTGCCATTCCCTTCTCCAAGGGATCTTCCCAATGTAGGGATTAAACCCGGGTCTTCCACACTGCAGGCTGATTCTTTACCATGTGAGCCACCAGAAAAGCTCTGATTTTTTAGGAGGGCACAACCAAACCATAACAATATAGATTATTACTTTTTTGAAATAGTTGTCATGTCTATTCTATTTTAGCTTTTAATCACTCAGTATATGTATTAAATACTTATAGATTAGTTTTGAGAATCCTTTCATCTTCCCCAATTGTTCTTCTTGAAAATGTCAAATCTTTTTCCTTCATTCTACCAACTTGGGATGTAATGACTAAGTCAGTCTATGTCATTTTTTAACTTTCACAAAAGTATCAAATTTTGATCATATTATTTTTCACATTTATTTGAAAGAACTATTCTAAATTGAATAAACTATATCTTCACATTAGATTCTCAAAATTTAGGCTTTTATTGAACCTACTTCCAATCTGATGTTATTCAATTTTCCTTTATGATTCTTCTCACTTTTTACTTCCTTTGTTCTGCTTTTCATTTCATGCTTTGTCCCCATTTTCTCAAGTAACACTGTAATTTAGATGTGAGCATAGCAATCTGTGGCTCAGATGGTAAAGAATCCACCTGCAATGCAGGAGACCGGGGTTCGATCCCTGGGTTGGGAAGATTCCCTGGAGAAGGGACTGGCTGCCCACTCCTGTATTCTTCCCTGGGAAATTCCATGGATGGAGGAGCCTGGAGGGCTACAGTCCATGGGATTGCAAAGAGTTGGACACAACTCTTTCTTTTTCACTTTTCTATCACAATATGTGAACAGATTACATATCTAAATTTTTTGCTTGCTGCATCAGATAAAACAGTTCAGAAAAGAAAACTGACACCTGTTAGATTCTGTTTGTTTATAAGTTGTAAAAGAAAGTGATCAGAAAGAGAATAATTCTGGAAATGCTGCTTTAGGTGCATGAAAGGTAATGCCAGGAAATTTCAAACTCATGCATTTCAGGCACTCAAGGGCTACCAGTAGTTGTCTGAGGCAAAAAAAAAAAAGATATTCTATGGTAGTTTCCAGGAAATGTTTCTGAATTCATGAAGGAGCAAAGAATTGTAGATACAGAAGGAACTACAGCATATGTTTTAGGTCTGTGCTCCTGTCTGAAGTTATAATATTCATAGCTTCTGAAACTGGTTTCCCTGTTTGAGCAAAAAGGGAGGATAATATAGAAGTCAGTAAAGTCTGCTTCAGATTCTTAGCACATGTAAGCACACACACACACACATGTAGATACACATACACACATACATACACACAGAGCTGCTGTTCTAGGCCTGGGAGCAGCAATAGTATCAGTATAAATGTAAAATTATGAGATAATAGAAAAGATAATACAAAAGCAAATATTTTGGGCCTTTATATGTGATATATTTTCTCCTATTCTTACCCCTCTGCCTTCTAGGCCACTTGGAAAGGCAACCAGTTTTCAAGTGGTAGCTGCAAATTCCACATTTCATTTACAGCTGAGGTGACAGCTTGCTTCATTTCTTTATTATTAATTGTTAGAGCTTGGACAAATGAGTCATGGGCCTTAAGGAAAATCCTAAGTATCAGATTCTAAAACCTGTACAGTTACTTCAAACACTGACCATGTGGAAGTCTTAAGTCTGAAATGGCAGGCTGCATACCACCATGTCACAGAATGCCAACCCCCTCCCTGGTCTGTTTCTTGGATTCAGTCTGGAGATTAAGATCAGTTTGGCAATTCTACAGTAAAGGCAGCAAGAGGGAGATGAACTGGAAATCTGCTCAGACCAACATATCACATAGTCAATGTTCATTTCTTTTTTTCTGTTTTATATCCTGGACTCTTATTTAAATAAGTGAATTTAATTAAGCATTTTAAATATCTACTTGTCAAAGTAACTGAAATTGGTCTTGCTATTTTGATTTCATGCAAGCCCATAGGGAGAATTTGCGAATTCCCATAGTTGAAGAAAATGCCTAAAAGACTTTTAATTGAACATTTTCTGTTAATCAATATACATGGGGGAGCTGCTGCTGCTAAGTCGCTTCAGTCGTGTCCGACTCTGTGCGACCCCACAGACGGCAGCCCATTGGGCTCCACCATCCCTGGGATTCCTCAGGCAAGAACACTGGAGTGGGTTGCCATTTCCTTCTCCAATGCATGAAAGTGAAAAGTGAAAGTGAAGTCGCTCAGTTGTGTCTGACTCAGCGACCCCATGGACTGCAGCCCACCAGGCTCCTCCGTCCATGGGAGTTTCCAGGCAAGAGTACTGGAGTGGGATGCCATTGCCTTCTCCGATACATGGGGGAGAGAAAGCGCTAAATCAAAGTTTTAAAAATTGTTTAAGCAGGAGAACATGACTTAATGAGGGACAGTGAATAAGAGACTGTAATTTGATGGATTCTAAAAAGCATGTCTCTTCTTAAAGATGGTGAGTCTAAACAATGAAGCCCTATTCCATACTTCAGAGAATACAGTATCTGTGTATTCAAAAATAAAGGCAGGAATATTCTCATCACCATAGAAGGAAATTTATAATACTATCTGAGCAATCTCTTCTAAAGGCTGCAGAAGTAGACATATCCAGATGTGATAAAGCTGCTGAAATTTCTTCTTGAAAATGATAAATTATACATCAATAAAAGGGTCTTACCTGTCAAATTGGTAAGTGGTCTATCTTCTTAGAAGAATAAGTCAATATCTTCTGACTTATCAAAAAGTATTCAATACATGAATTTCTACCCTGCTTCTTGTGAAAAGAATTAACAGGTTAGCATTAAAAATTCAAACTTATTTAATGAGTGCCTTGTTTGTTGTTGTTCAGTGGCTAAGTCATGTCCAACTCTTTGCAACCCCGTGGGCTATAGCCTGCCAGGCTCCCTGGGATTTCCCAGGGAAAAATGCTGGAGTGAGTTGCCATTTCCTACTGCAGAGGATCTTCCCTACTTGGGGATTGAATGTATGTCTCTTGTATCTCCTGCATTGGCAGGTGGATTCTTTACCACTGAACCAGCAGAGAAGTCCCTTTGAATGCCTGCCTACTTTATACTAAACATCACTGTGAAGATTTAGAGGCCACTAATAAAAGATATTGCATTTGTCCCAAGAACATTACAATATACTAAGGAGACTCACATTTAGATAAAGCAAGACAGTTAGATCCATGGCTTGCTATCACGGAGTCAAGGACAGAAGGTAATGACAGCATAGTGGATGGAGCTCCCACAGCTGGGCAAGGAAGAGCCTGGAGGCCTTCCCAGAGGAGTGGAGTAGAAGCATAGTAAGACAACAAGTTTTTAAAGTACAGTATTTTATGTTACTTTTCTTATAGAAGTTCCCCCTCCCCAACTGTACAAGCTTCAAGTCCCATAAAACCTGGAACATCCCCTAGATGTGACTTGAAGATTGAAACCTCAAGAAAGGAAAATTCAAAATATACAACTAATACTAGCAACTGTAGAACTATATAACTTGCCTACTGCAGTGGACAAAATCTCAGATTTTTCAAAATCTTTGTAAGATGGAAAAAGAAATACATAATCACAAATGAGTACTAAAAACTGGCATGATTTAGAAGGAATTCATTCAGGAAAAATATGCCAGAATGAGTTGAAGTCTCAAAAAAAACAATATATATTATATTGAAATTCATATTATAGCCATATATGAAACTCATAATACCAGTGTTTAAGGAAAATGATAAAATGATAGGAGACATAGGCAGAAGGCATTCCTACTCAAATCTAATTTTAAGTTCAGTCTTTGAGAGTCAGGAAAATAATCTTCATAATAGAAATGTATTGGAGGTCTCAAACAAGTGATAAAATGATCTATGATTTACAGTTAGCAAGAAAATAAAAGAACACATATGGTACTAAAGAGACTACGAAAGTGCTGTAGTGGTTTGAACAATTGCAATTATAAAGGAGAGAGATAGTATACTTGGAAAATGGGTGACTCAGCAAATGTTCTGAGTTTTCAAAATGAGGATAGAAAAGATAAGTTATTTGAGAAAATTACAATCTTAGGAGTGAGAAACCAGCGAAACTTTAAATTACCAAAGAGAATGTATTTTTAAGGTATATGATAATCCCTATAATCTAGTTGGGTGCATTAGCAATCCATAATAACAAGCCTACCTCAATCACATTTTAGATTAAATTGCTAGGCATCTCAGGTAGTAGCAGATCCACTGTATGAACATCAAGACACGCACATACGACAGGAACTTCTTTCATACAAAGCAAAAATGGAGTGATTTTAGGACACCTATTTATTTTTAAGTTCTGTTAAAATCTAAAAGGAAGCTACTGGTGAAATGCCATGTGATTCGGCTTTAGGTTTTGAAATGGTTGTTTGGGGATTTTGCGTTTTGCTTTTTTTTTTTTTTCAAATTTAAAAACCTTGAAGGCAGAATTATCAAGTTTTTAAATGCAACAAGACAGGGAAAATGCTAATTTACTAGGCAACAAGGTCAACATCCTTTTATTTAGGTCAAAACTAAAGAGAGAAAATGGAAGATCATGATAGTCTTCTCTTAGATGTCCAAGTATATGATAGGGTGGGACACCAGCTCTATGTGGCACTGATTGAAATACAGGTTCAGTGTAAACCAAGAAAGTAATGATGCTGCCAACACAAACTCTAATGCATAGTTAGTATGTGAGAAAATGCTCCCATTGTGGGGAATGAGGTCTTGTTACAGCAAAGAGCAGAATATGTATGACAAAGTGAGTTTAAATCTCAAGAGTTGTGATAACAGGGACAGAAAAGAACTAGAGAATAATCAGAGGATAAAAGGATAGAGATTTATACATTTTGGGGTTCAGATGTGGTTGATACACACAATATTTAAAGAATTGTTTGAGTTGATTATTTAATCTAAAAAGGAGAAGACCAAAAAGATATGATAGAGTGTTTAAACATTTTAAAAAATCATGTGGAATAGGGGGAAAAGTCATTAGGATTAGGAGAAAACTTCTGTGTTCTCCACTTTTACAATTTGCCATCATTCACAGCCTATGTCAGAGAGAAAGTGCTCTATGAAACTGTCCAACAATTATAGGAATATGCTTTTCTAAAATGTTTTTGTATCTTTCACTGCTGTGACTTTTATCACATGTATACTGGTATTATGTGTTTATGACTGAAGAGAAAAGAGACCAATCAATTCAAATTCACAGCAAATCAAATTTCAGTTTAACTTAAGCATGTACTTTCAAGAAAACAGAGGTCTTTAAGAATGAAATGAAATCTGGTATTTTGAGATAAAGTGCTCATTTTAAATGTTTCTGAAGTGAAAATTCATCTAAGAGGAATTTTTCACCAGGGTGGGCTGGGAAAGTAGTATGAGATGGACAAAATGACAGCAAGGCTTTCTTTCAAGTGGTTTTCTTTCCATGTCTTTCCCTTCTGCCCTTCTTTCCCTGCCACATTTTTTGATGTTCTCTTTCCATTCCCGTTACCTACATGACTATCACGTCCTGGTATTCTTTAGAGGTAAGGCTCTCACTGGCACCAAAACATTACTTCATCTGCTTTAATAAAATCCCATTATGTGAGCAGCCTTTGAGGCTCAAAGACTTATAACCAGTGGAGCAGCTGAATACGAGAGTGAACGTGGATTTAGAATACCCATATTTAGAGTTTACATCAACTCGTGCACCATACGATTTTTGATAACATAGCTTCAATGCATTTAATGTTAAATTATAGTAAACTTCAATTAGCAACATATTGTGAAATAATCTACAGGATACAAACATTAAGCAGTATTACTAGTATAATTTTTAGGATCACTCTACTGTCATTGCCTTCAGTATATGTGGACTAATGGCATTTTTGTGGACAGGCATGTGTTAGGATATGTGGATGCATATAATACCCAACTTCTCTTGCTTCGTCTATAAGTCATTTCCTTCTCCCAGAGAAAATAAGACAATATCATCATTTAGTGCACAGTCTCGAAAGGTCCTAATTTTCAGTATTACATAAAATGCACTTTCCTGTTAAAGATTACTCTAAACACTCCACTTTGTTTTCAGTGAGTAAAACTGGTAACACATAGCTCTGAAGAAGCTATACCATCCTTAACTGCCTTGTCAAAATAGATACACATACCCAAGTACTGGTGACTTTGCTCTTGTGTCTTTGGAGGTCTTCAAGACCTTTGACAGGGAACCACATTTAACACCTTGCAACAACCCACAAAAGAATATAATCTATGGGAAAAAAAAAAAAAGTCACTATGCTGCACACTCAAAACTAATGCAATACCTATTGCAAAACAGTTATACCTCAACTGAAAAAATAATAATTGCCACCATGCATTTCACATAGTGCAGTGCTTTTGAAGAACATCCATAATTTTTGACACTTCTTCAAAAGGAGGAAGGGTCTAATTCTTCTCCCAGTGATTATGGGCTAGTAATAACAACTCACTTATAGTGAATAAAAGCCAGTGGAAGTGATGAGCTGTGACTTCCAGGGTCAGACTAGTAAAAGCTGCACCTGTTTGTCTCAGAACATGTGCCTTAAGAGTCCTGATCCCTCAGTTACCTTGCAGGGGCCCTTCAGGAAGGCCAGGTTGGGAGGTCTCCTAGGGATAGAGGAAATACCTGGGGAGTCTCAGCTGCCCCAGCCCCTGATGCTTGTCTCCCAGTCCCTGGAACCAGACATGGGAATGAGGAAGCCTTCAAAGTGACCCCAGTTCTAGCCACCAACTGACTGCAACCTTGTGAGAGACCCCAAGTGACAATAGCTCAGCTCAGTTGCTTTCAAATTCCTGACCCACAACATTGACAAGAGCTAGTTTACAACTATGGCTATTTTATCACTAAAATTTAACCTGATTTGTCATGCATTGATACATAAAAATACACTTGTTGTCAGCTAAGAACACAATGATAGGTATTGTACCCTTGGTTTCAGAAATGAAAAATCTAAAGTTGAGAGAACCTATGAAATTCAAGTAAGTTGCCACTCAGAAGACACAGAGCAGGGTTACAAATGCGTGTCCATGTGACTCCAGAGTCCATGCTCCATTCACCACACCGGGGCTGCCTCATTTGATCCTCTTGTTTCTCTTAGGCTGACAGCCTGCCTGGGAGCAGCCATCTTGCCAACACAGGTCGGCTTCCTCAGCTGGCTTTACCATTCCTCCCTGGGGTGCGATAGCGCATTTATAAGCACTGTCTCTTTCATGCTGGTTCTCAGGAGACTGGCTCCCTAGGATGTGAGGGCCTGTGTTCATACCACATAGATGCCACCAACAGAAAATGCTCCTGGTAGCTGTAGTTCTTCAAGGTTATGAGGGAGAAACTGGAGTGGTGGTTCTGTTTTCATTCCTGTTGTGTGGAAATTTGTTAGACAGCCCTGCAGCCCTCCCCTTAGGCTTCCCTGTATCTGCTTCTAAAACACACACACACACACACACACACACACACACACACACACACACACCAGTTAGTCATTTTTTAATGGCAAAAAAAAAAGAAGGAGGATGGGGGTAGATGAAGAAATCTGTTGGGGAAAACTTCAGTCCTTGGCCTATATTCCTTACTTTGTAACATATGAATCTGTGAAATTACCTCGTCATGCTGATTCCAACTCAACTACAAGCTAGGAATTTTAAAGAGTTTTACATTACAGTAATTTCATTTTGATTAACAAAACAGACTGTTGTGTTTTATGAACTTTTCAAGGGGCAGGGATTCTCAAACAAGGCCTTGATTTTCTCATGTGTTATAATAACAATATTCACTGATCTAATCGTTTCTCTCCTTCCTTCTTCAGTAACAATAAAGATCCATGGTATAAGTCAAATGCAGACTTATGAAACATAAGAAAGATGCCTGTTCTGCTGAACTGCAGGTTTTTAGACCATCTGCAAAACATTTTCTTGAGTAAGTATTCAGATTTTAATTCAGTTGTGAGAAAAAGTGTTTAAATTTTTTCTCAAATGTTTTCTATATTACAATTATTGTCCTGTATTTATATTATATATTATAAATTAGAACCAATATTATATATAAAACCCTTCCAGTACTAGCCTTAGTCACAGTGCTTAGGTGCTAAGTCACTTCAGTCATGTCCGACTCTTTGCAACCCTTTGGACTGTAGCCCACTGGGCTCCTCTGTCCATGGGATTCTCCAAGAATACTGGAGTGAGTTGTCATGCCCTCCTCCAGGGGATCTTCCCCACCCTAACCAGCATCTCTTATATCTCCTGCAGTGGTGGGCAGGTTCTTTATCACTAGCGCCACCTGGGAAGCTGTCAGTTCAGTTCAGTCACTCAGTCGTGTCCAACTCTTTGTGACCCCATGAATTGCAGCACGTCAGGCCTCCCTGTCCATCACCAACTCCTGAACTTCACTCAGACTCATTTCCATCGAGTCGGTGATGCCATCCAGCCATCTCATCCTCTGTCATCCCCTTCTTCTCCTGCCACCAATCCCTCCCAGCATCAGAGTCTTTTCCAATGAGTCAACTCTTCGCATGAGGTGGCCAAAGTACTGGAGCTTCAGCTTTAGCATCATTCCTTCCAAAGAAATCCCAGGACTGATCTTCTTTAGAATGGACTGGTTGGATCTCCTTGCAGTCCAAGGGACTCTCAAGAGTCTTCTCCAACACCACAGTTCAAAAATAATCAGTTCTTCAATGCTCAGCTTTCTTCATAGTCCAACTCTCACATCCATACATGACCACTGGAAAAACCATAGCCTAGACTAGACAGACCTTTGTTGGCAAAGTAATGTCTCTGCTTTTGAATATGCTATCTGGGTTGGTCACAACTTTCCTTCCAAGGAGTAAGCATCTTTTAATTTCATGGCTGCAATTACCATCTGCAGGGATTTTGGAGCCCTAAAAAATAAAGTCTGACACTGTTTCCACTGTTTCCCATTCTATTTCCCATGAAGTGATGGGACCAGATCCCATGATCATTTGAATGATGAGCTTTAAGCCAACTTTTTCACTCTTCTCTTTCACTTTCAATGGGCTTTTTAGTTCCTCTTCACTTTCTGCCATAAGGGTGGTGTCATCTGCCTTAGCCTTACCTTATTGCTAATTCAAGAGATACTATAGTGTATTCACACACAGCACATGTTTCCCTTTAAGGGGATATTCCTAGAGTACAGACTGAAGTGTTATATTTTTTTTTTTTATGAAAGACTTGGGTACCATCTTAGTGTCATTGCCATACTCACTGGTTTATTTGGGAAATGATTTCAAATAACTATCAAGTTATAAGTTTCAAAAGGACACAGTTTTTAAAACAAGTCCCTATAGATGTGTCATATCTTATTTAAAAAACAGAAAAATGTTACAGTTAATTCATGGTGCTGCTATTCTCTGAAAATGATATGTGACATGTGACCTAGCTTCATCTATTGAACATTTATGGAGATAATTCCATGTGCTGGAAAATGTGGTAAGAAGTTTTGATGTTAAATACCAAACGAGAATTTGTATGTAAAAGATAAGCCTTTTTTTCCTTCCTTTAAAGCAAACACAATTTGCTGCATCCTAATATAATTTCTAATATATTCAAATTGGCTGATAGTCTAACAGTAATATATTGAAACATCAAAATTAACTGATATGCCTCAAAATATTTAATGTGCATAAGAAATGCATTAGATAAATTTTAACACAGTAAACAGAGCTTTGTTGTAATAATTCTTTAACTTGTAGGACATATGATTATTCTCTTCTAGTTGCAGTACAAGTTTATTTGTTATTTGTTTACACGTCAATTTTCACCCCTAAAATTCAGGTGAGTTGCAACTATTAAAACACTAGGAAATATTTAATGACATCTATTGTAGATGACTAGACATATTTGAGAACTTTAGATCACTTTCTACTTCCTTCATAATACCTGATGTTCAGGTGACAGCTATTGTCTCTGAACTTTCTCACTCTCTTTTCTGACATGAAACACAAGACATCTAAGCTAAAATAATTTCATCACAGCACTGTTTATAATAGCCAGGATATGGAAGCAACCTAGATATCCATCAGCAGATGAATGGATAAGAAAGCTGTGGTACATATACACAATGGAGTATTACTCAGCCATTAAAAAGAATACATTTGAGTCAGTTCTAATGAGGTGGATGAAGCTGGAGCCTATTATACAGAGTGAAGTAAGCCAGAAAGAAAAACACCAATATAGTATATTAACACATATATATATATGGAATTTAGAAAGATAGTAACGATAACCCTGTATGCAAGACAGCAAAAGAGACACAGATGTACAGAACAGTCTTTTGGACTCTGTGGGAGAGGGAGAGGGTGGAATGATTTGGGAGAATGGCACTGAAACATGTATAATATCATATATGAAACAAATCACCAGTCCAGGTTCAATGCAGGATACAGAATGCTTGGGGCTGGTGCACTGGGATGACCCAGAGGGATGGTGCAAGGAGGGAGGTGAGAGGGGGGTTCAGGATGGGGAACACGTGTACACCCGTGGCAGATTCATGTTGATGTATGGCAAAACCAATACAATATTGTAAAGTAATTAGCCTCTAATTAAAGTAAATAAATTTATTTCTCCTAACCAATTTCAAGCTGTCTCTACAGACAGTGTTTCAAAATATTTGGGGAGTTGTATTTACAAATTGTATGTTTAAAAAATTAATTAACATATGCACACATTCATTTATTTCTTCTGCACTTTGTTGGTAACCAGCTCTTTAGACATTTGAAAATTCAGAATAAGAGTTCACTATTATTCACAGCCAGATCATTTAGTATCTGTATATGTGTGGTGATTAGGAATAGCACCAAGATTCTAAATAGTATTTTAGGTGACTTAGGTTTAGGAAAAGAAACAGCTTTCTAAAAATCTAAAAATATGCCTGTGATGGGCCTTTCCCTAAACAAGGCTAGTAAGTAAATGAAATGCTTTATCATCAAAGCACACAGAGAGAAAGTAGTTATGTATAAGACAGGAGGGATGTTCTCTTCAGAACCCAACAATGCTGACACCTTGATCTCTGATTTCCAGCCTCCAGAACTATGACAAATAACTATTAGTTGTCTAGGCCACTAGTCTATGGTATTTTGTTAATAGCAGCCTGCACAGACTAAGACACCGTCCATATGATATTTATGCTGTAAATGAAGCATCTAAAAAGTGATATGGTATGGACACCATGGTAGGACCAATGGAGGCGTTTGAGAAGAAAGACTTTGAACACTACCTCACCTAAAGGTTCAGTTCAGTTCAGTCACTCAGTCGTGTCCGACTATTTGCGACCCCATGAATCGCAGCACGCCAGGCCTCCCTGTCCATTACCATTTCTTGGAGTTCACTCAGATTCACGTCCATTGAGTCCGTGATGCCATCCAGCCATCTCATCCTCGGTCATGCCCTTCTCCTCCTGCCCCCAATCCCTCCCAGCATCAGAGTCTTTTCCAATGAGTCAACTCTTTGCATGAGGTGGCCAAAGTACTGGAGTTTCAGCTTTAGCATCATTCCTTCCAAAGAAATCCCGGGGTTGATCTCCTTCAGAATGGACTGGTTGGATCTCCTTGCAGTCCAAGGGACTCTCAAGAGTCTTCTCCAACACCACAGCTCAAAAGCATCAATTCTTCGGCACTCAGCCTTCTTCACAGTCCAACTCTCACATCCATACATGACCACAGGAAGAACCATAGCCTTGACTAGACGGACCTTAGTCGGCAAATTAATGTCTCTGCTTTTGAATATACTATCTAGGTTGGACATAACTTTTCTTCCAAGGAGTAAGCGTCTTCTAATTTCATAGCTGCAGTCACCATCAGCAGTGATTTTGGAGCCCAAAAAAATAAAGTCTGGCACTGTTTCCACTGTTTCCCCATCTATTTCCCATGAAGTGATGGGACCAGATGCCATGATCTTCGTTTTCTGAATGTTGAGCTTTAAGCCAACTTT
>SJYT01026071.1:71430-83643 GCA_006410635.1 Cephalophus harveyi
GGTGTTGACCATCTGGTGATGTCCACGTGTAGAGTCTTCTCTTGTGTTGTTGGAAGAGGGTGTTTGCTATGACCAGTGCATTTTCTTGGCAAAACTCTATTAGTCTTTGCCCTGCTTCATTCCGCATTCCAAGGCCAAATTTGCCTGTTACTCCAGGTGTTTCTTGACTTCCTACTTTAGCATTCCAGTCCCCTATAATGAAAAGGACATCTTTTTTGGGCGTTAGTTTTAAAAGGTCTTGTAGGTCTTCATAAAACCGTTCAACTTCAGCTTCTTCAGCATTACTGGTTGGGGCATAGACTTGGATTACTGTGATATTGAATGGTTTGCCTTGGAAATGAACAGAGATCATTCTGTCATTTTTGAGATTGCATCCAAGTAATGCATTTCAGACTCTTTTGTTGACCATGATGGCTACTCCATTTCTTCTGAGGGATTCCTGCCCGCAGTAGTAGATATAATGGTCATCTGAGTTAAATTCACCCATTCCAGTCCATTTTAGTTTGCTGATTCCTAGAATGTCAACGTGCACTCTTGCCATCTCTTGTTTGACCACTTCCAATTTGCCTTGATTCGTGGATGTGACATTCCAGGTTCCTCTGCAATATTGTTCTTTACAGCATTGGATGTTGCTTCTATCACTAGTCACATCCACAACTGGGTATTGTTTTTGCTTTGGCTCCATCCCTTCATTCTTTCTGGAGTTATTTCTCCACTGACTCCAGTAGCATGAAGGTGAAGGTGAAGGTGAAGTCGCTCAGTCGTGTCCGACTCTTTGCGACCCCATGGACTGTAACCTACTAGGCTTCTCTGTCCGTGGGATTCTCCAGGCAAGAATACTGGAGTGGATTGCCATTTCCTTCTCCATGGGATCTTCCTGACCCAGAGATCGAACCCGGGTCTCCCGCACTGGAGGCAGACACTTTAACCTCTGAGCCACTGGGCACTTACTGACCTGGGGAGTTCCTCTTTCGGTATCCTATCATTTTGCCTTTTCATACTGTCATGGGGTTCTCAAGGCAAGAATACTGAAGTGGCTTGCCAGTCCCTTCTCCAGTGGACCACGTTCTGTCAACCCTCTCCACCATGACCTGCCCGTCTTGGGTTGCCCCACAGGCATGGCTTGGTTTCATTGAGTTAGACAAGGCTGTGGTCCTAGTGTGATTAGATTGACTAGTTTTCTGTGAGTATGGTTTCAGTGTGTCTGCCCTCTGATGCCCTCTTGCAACACCTACCATCTTACTTGAGTTTCTCTTACCTTGGGTGTGGGGTATCTCTTCACAGCTGCTCCAGCAGAGCACAGCCGCTGTTCCTTACCTTGGATGAGGGGTATCTCCTTAATGCCGCCATTCCTGACCTTCAATGTGGGCTAGCTCCTCTAGGCCCTCCTGCACCTGTACAGCCACCGATCCTCGGGTTGCTCCTCCAGGCTGCCAACCCTGGCCTTGGGCGTGGGTGGCTCCTCCCAGCTACTGCCCCTGGCCTTGGGCTCGGGCTCGTGGTGGCTCCTCAGGGTCACTGCCCCTGGCCTCCAGCGCAAGGTGGCTTCTCCCAGCCGCCCCTGACCTCGGACACGGGGTGTCTCCTCCCGGCCACCACCCTGACCTCGGACACATGGTAGCTCCTCTCAGCCGTTCCTGCGCCATCTCAGCCTGGCACTCTAGGCTGCTGCCCCTGACCTCGGACGTAGGGTAGCTCCTCTCAGCCGCGATTAGTGAGCCGGCCTGGCTCTCACAGCTGCCTGCGCTTAGTGCACTGGCCCACCAGGTAGAGAATAGCAAAAGACTATTTTCTTCTTGTTCTACCATTTTGAAAAAAAAAAAAAAAAAAACCCTATTACTTTTAAACACAGGAAAGAAAAAATCCTTCTTCAAACATACTAAAACTTTATTATAACTATTCTAGCTTCCTCAGACTATCTCACTAATGTTTTTTCCATTCAATGTATTACTTTACTTAGAATACAGTTTTTTAGAAGATAATTTGTTGTACTCTCAAACTCCCCTTTACTTTGAAAGCAAATTTTCTCTTTTTGTGAATTTTTAAAAATTCCCCATATTTCATAAAAATATTTAAAATTTTCATTTTAAAATATTTATATGTTTGTGCCAGGATCTTAGTTAAGGCACACAGGATCTTCAATATTTTAGTTGCAGCACAACTCTTTGTTGTGGTATGTGGAATCTAGTTCCCTGAACAGGGATCAGACCTGGGTCCCTACACTGGGAGCCCAGAGTCTTAGCCATAATCACCAGGGGAGTTCTTAAAATTTTATATTTTAAAAAAGCATCTAGATGAAATTTCTATTATTACTTTAAGAAAGTAGGTTTGTATTTTCTGAAGCAGCAGACAAGCTGTGGCTACAAAGGAAAGTTGCCTGCCAGGCATAAGGAGAAGGCACTGATACCTAAAGGACATCTGCTACAGAAGAAGCTAGAGCAAGCCCTTGACTCATCCTGTCTGTACTTATCAGCAAGTGTTAGCAAATGCCGAAGCGTGATTTTTCTCATTTAATGTCTCATTGCTAATGACAGTTTCTTATCTGCAGTGCATCTTGCTGTGGGTATTTTGGACAAATTTCCCTTTTCCCTGGCTGCACACACACACAAAAAAAATCATATTATACTAAGGCCATTGTTACTAGGCTTTCTTGTGTCCCTTACAGTGAGTCAATAAGTTCATGAAGGGTTGAGGGTTGGTGTCATCTAGCCCAGAGTCACTTGAGACACAGGGAATCTGGTCTGCCACTGGCCCCTTAGGGAAGAATTCTTCATCTCAGCAGAGATTGGACTGCAATTTCTTGCAATGAAATACCATATTCTTTTGTTTTAACTTAAATATTTGCCAAATAGCTTCTATAAAAATATGAATACAGAGTTTCATATAATGTTTTATCACTCCTTCAAATGCTCACCATCTCATTTCTCTTGCACAGATCTCTACCTACCCACTCTCAAATGTCAGTTCCATGGCATGTTGCAATGACAACTGATATGTACTAAATATTTCATCACACTTCATTTGTGTTTACTCCCACTGAATCTACTAGAAAAATTCCAAGATGACTGATCTGAGTTTTATCTAATGAATCTTCATATACTGACTTCTAAAAGGTGGGGTTAAATAATCCATATGCTACTGGAAATGGAGATGAACATAAGGGAGAATATAATCTTGATAACTAAGAAGTGGTTGTGGATCTTTTTTATATGTTTATATAACTTGATTAGCTAAAGTGTCCTGCTAAAGCCTAAATCTGCAGGATCCCTTAACAATTCACCAGAAAGAAAAATAGGCACAACAGATTTTTTAACTCTGTAGTCTGTAGAGACTATATACAAAAACCAGGTATATTTTAAACCAATGTGTGGTTATTGAAAAGCACTGCCTATGGCAGTTCTAAAATTAAATAAAATGCCCCTGATTTCTTCCTAAATGTCCTTGGTGAGAAAAAAATGATATGGTAAACAAATCAGTTATTTCTAACGCTTCCTCCTTGGTTATACGTTTAAGGTGGGGGTCTTTTGTTTTTAAATCAGTATTGAAGTAATGTTCAGTTTGCTAGATAGTCTCACAACACTGTTGGCTGCGCACATAGGCTTAGCCTATGTAATTTATAAGAGACCAAGAAAACTCAACCTAAAAATACTTTGCTTGCTAATGCACAAAATTTTTCAATTAGTAATTCCTTTACCTTGCTTTTCACTCATTGCCCTTTCTCAGCTCATTTTATTGAAAACTCAGCCTTCAAACATCATGCAATTAAATGACAGCTTAGAATTTACATGGTCTCCTAAGTGACAGCATTTTAAATTCTTTTCCAATCTTTTTTTGACCTCAAAGGACCTGGGGAGAGTAGGACCCATGAGCCAGGTCTAATTTTCCCTTAATTCTACCCAATGCACATATAACTGTAGTGAAAGAGGGCCCTACATGCCTTTTAAGGAATGGCTTTAAAATGTTTATAAGATGGAAATATTTTATGAAAGTGTTTATCAATTTGCTCCATGTTTATATATCTTTGTATATCTATCTGATAATACCCTTGAAATCAATAGACACTATTCATGTTTTAAATTTCTTTTTCTGTATTTCTCTTTTTTTCCTTAGCTTCCCACTTTTTCTTTGGTGTCTTTATCTATGTATTGTGAAATAATATAAATAAGAATCACATTTTATTTATTAAATAGAATCTTATCTTTCTCATTCTTACTTGCAAGCAACATATTTTGGACCATTTTTTGTCTGCTAAACATAAGCTGCTTTTTACCTACATGGTCCTTATTTGTTTGCTTTGCTGTTCTGATATGGCAAAGGACTCCATTCGTACTTCTTAACCATAAGCATTGTGTCAAAACTCAATCCACAGGATTCTTCTTATCTTGTATATAGCAAAAGTCCAAAAGGCACAGTTTGCAAAGAATGATTCTACCTCACTTGCATTAGTTACTCGCATTAAGAATTTATTGATGATATTTCAGATATTAATTTTATAGACTTCTTAAGGTATCTTCCACATATAATTAATGGCTCAGCACATATTTAATGTACAATTTAATAAAGCTTGATCTTTATGCACACTTGTGAAATCATAACCACAGTCAACATACTGACATATTCATTATTGCTCCAATTTTTATTTTGCTCTTTTTCAATCCCTCCTTTTTGTCTATCCCACTCTCTGCCCCCAGTCAACCACTGATCTGCTTTTCTGTAGTTAAAGATTTGTTTGCTTTGTCAAGAACTTTACAAAATGGAACCAAATACTATGTACTCCTTTTGAGGCTGAAAGTCTGGCTTCTTTCTCTCAGTAAAATTATTTTGAGATTCATCCATGTTTTTCATGGATCAATATTTCAATCTTTTTTTATTGCTAAGTGATATTTCATTAGACTACAATAACATAGACTATATACTCACTGATCTGTCAAAGGAAATTTGGGCTTTTTTGGGTATAATTTCAAAATTTAACAATATTCATTGATTTGCTATGAGGTACAAGTCTTTATTTCAGATGAAAAAACTGCTTTTAAATGTCTCTGTTACCCTTGTTATCTAAATATAATATTTGCAAAAATTGTGTAAAAAAAATCCGTTCATCAGAATTTCATACTTCAAATATAGAAAACATCTATCCATATGGTTTCAGAGAGCCTATATATTTCATGAAATTAACAAATTGTATAAGACTTCTGTCTATGCAACTGATTTTGTTAGGGGAACCATTGACTGAAACTGCCGGCCTTGGCCAGGCACCTTAGTAATCATTTGCATGAGTTATCTTAAATAAGAAGTCCTATTAAGGAATGCAGAACTAACAAGCTACCACCAACAGGAAGAATTCGAGAAAGATCAAAAGGAGAGAGGAGACTCCAGCCCATTTGTCCTACCAACCTCCTAGAATCCTTCTCAATGGAATCCATCTTGGCTGAGTGATGTGTGCACCACCAGAAAGGACCCTGAGTCAGAATGACTGGCCAGAAACTAATCCTATTACCTTTAACCAGAGACTGTGAGCCACATGGCAGAGCATTCTCCTGGGTTCCTCTATCTTGCTGCTATCCACCTGGATGCCCTTTCCCAATACAGTCTCTTGCTTTGTAGCACAAATCTCCTCAGATAATTCATTTCTGAGTGTTAGGCAAAAGCTTAATCTAGGAAGCTGGAAAAGGTCTCACTTCAGCAAAAATTTCCTTAAAACTTAACACAGTAGGGTAGGTGTTTCAGTTGATGTTCTGGATAAAGGAACTGTGTAGTCTAGCAACAACTGATTTATCATAATAAATAGTTTCAAAAAGAAGGACCATCTACCTTTTTAAGTCCTGTTAGATATTATTATTCTGAAGACAGTCACTATAGGAATCCAATGCTCATTTAAACAGCAAACTTTGTTTCATTTGGAAACAATTTTCTTAGCAGAGCAAATCCATATAAGTTGATGGCCAGGCAGGCAGGACAAAAAAGATGCCATGTTGACCATAACCTGAGTCTGATGCATCCTGCTTCTTCCTCTTCCTTCTTCCCTACCTAGATGTGCCAAGTCAAGCAAAGCAAAGGTCAGGGGAAGTAATCTGGCAATGAACTATCAATTCTCTTAACTCTGAAGCTGGAGAAAGTACAGCAGATGCACCAATATATCAGAAGTGTAACTATCACCTACACCGCCCATGGAATCACACAGTGTTCTCTCTAAGGCAACAGTGTGTGTTTTATTTGTTTTCTTCTTCACAAAAATCTCACAGGAGACACTGTGTGTATAAGAGCTGTAGGGTAACCTGCAAGTTATATTCTAGTGAGATGTAACCTAGAACCATGTTCATCTCTAAAATATGACTTGATAGTATAAAAGATCTAGTCCTCCCAAAACTAAAAGAGCCTCTGAAACATACTTTTCCTTACTTTTTAGTAATAACTTTCCCTTGGATAATTCCAGAAATGGTGCTATGGATAAGCATAGACTAATTACTTTTGTCCGTATGAATGGCATACTATTTATGTCTTCAGTTCAGTTCAGTCGCTCAGTCGTGTCCAACTCTTTGCAACCCCATGAACTGCGGCACACCAGGCCTCTCTGTCCATCATCAACTCTAGGAGTTCACTCAAACTCACGTCCATCGAGTCAGTGATGCCATCCAGCCATCTCATCCTCGGTCGTCCCCTTCTCTTCCTGCCCCCAATCCCTCCCAGCATCAGAGTCTTTTCCAATGAGTCAACTCTTCCCATGAGGTGGCCAAAGTACTGGAGTTTCAGCTTTAGCATCATTCTTTCCAAAGAACATCCAGGACTAATCTCCTTTAGAATGGACTGGTTGGATCTCCTTGCAGTCCAAGGGACTCTCAACAGTCTTCTCCAACACCACAGTTCAAAAGCATCAATTCTTCGGCACTCAGCTTTCTTCACAGTCCAACTCTCACATCCATACATGACCACTGGAAAAACAATAGCCTTGACTAGATGGACCTTTGTTGGCAAATTAATGTCTCTGCATTTGAATATGCTATCTAGGTTGGTCATAACTTGCCTTCCAAGGAGTAAGCATCTTCTAATTCCATGGCTGCAGTCACCATCTGCAGTATTTTTTTGGAGCCCCAAAAAATAAAGTCTGACACTGTTTCCACTGTTTCTCCATCTATTTCCCATGAAGTGATGGGACCAATATGTCTTATTAACCAATAAATGTGCATATTCATTTAATACATATCAGCATACCTTTTTTTGTTTTTGTCCTATTTAACTTCCAACTTTTTCTCCAGTAGTGTGTATTTAGTTTTATCTTCAGAGTCAGTAAGTTATATAGTAGCATGGTTACCTGCTTACAATTTTAAAAAGAACTTAAGAGAATGTTGAGAGACATATAACAGCATAGTCATAAGATGTTTCCTAAGAGATCAATAGTTTAAATGCTGATTTATGATGTTTTTCTGCCTAAAAAGAAGACCATCTTTTCCATTTCACTGAGGAAATTCCTACTGCATGTTCAGCAATCTGTGTGCTGTCAAAGCTCACACCTGTGTAATTAGGAATTAATCCTAGATAATGGAACAGCCTGACCTGCCCTTGCCTCCATCAGCACAGATCAGGAAGACTTCTTAAAAAATTTTTAATAAGACTTGTCTGTTTCCTTCTTTGCTCTGCACCTTGTCAAACTGAAGAAACACAGTGCTCCCTTGATTGGATCTACAGTGTGGGGGTGCCCTGATCTACTGTCTTGGGAACAGCTAATATACAAGGAAATCCAGATACAAAGTGCTGCTACTTTCACAGAAACTATCCTGTGGAGAAGCAGCAGTGATTATGCCTATGGACATTTTATGGAGGCTTAATTATGGCTCTTGGAATACCTTCCCTTTTCAGTTTGTGTTTTACATGAATGGAGGGGAAAGATGCTTTCAGACATCTACATGAGAAACGGAAAGGGCTAAACTGAATAAATGTGACTCAGTAAAGATCCACTAAGTTTCTGTATAGCAAACAAAACTTATTAATCACTTACTATGTGTAAAATCCATAACAACATATAATCAATATATGATTTCTGATAAACTGAATTTTAAAGTCAAAACACAATGCTTATATGATTAAAAAAGCAAACTATTAAAGACATTGTAGTCAAATCAAAACCATTCTATTCAATATTAAATGCCAGAGCACCAAATATCTGCCTAAACAAAATTCACTGCAAAAACATATTGATAAGACCAAGCTGAGTTTTGTGCAGGTGAGAGCAGACACTTCCTCCACAGAGCTCTGGCCCTGTCTCGATGTGGGGAAGGAAAGATTGAAATTTAGAATTGAAATTGAGAATGAAAGTTTGGTTTAAAGGACTTCTTTTGGGGGAGTGAGTGAGAGAGTAGGGAAAGGGGGATGAAAGCTTGACTATGACTGAACAAATCATACTGTAACAGGGTAACACTGATACAAAATGCAAAGTAAAGAAATTTGAGTCAAGAGATTCATAGAATCTTAAGGCAAAAACTGTTGATATTTTCCTTGAAAATCATTGGTTCTTTTGAAAGGTTCCTTCCTGAAATAGTAAACTCATGCTAATAAAATTAATGGAAAAGTAAAGTTATGTGAATATAGACCAATGATCTGCAGATTGTGTCTGGGTGCCAAATCCAGTCCTGTGGGCAAAGCTGAGAAAGTTCTTTACACTTTTAAAGGATTATAAGAAAGGAAAAAAGAAAAAGAACATGCAGCAGAGATCTTATGTTGCCTGAAAATCCTATAATATATAATATCTGGCACTTCAGAGAAAAGGTTGGCCAACACTTAATGCAGACTCAAAGCTGGGTCAGTGAGGAGGTAGTTTCAGTTTTAGCCTCTAAGCATTATGTAGGTATAAACAGTTTTGGTTCTCAATACTCAATCCTATTGCAAAGTAGGAGAAAATCGTTCCTATAGATAATGTGTGTTTGTGTGCTCAGTCATGTCTGACTCTTTGCTGCCCCATGAACTGTAGCCCACCAGGCTCCCCTGTCCATGGGATTTCCCAGGCAAGAGTACTGGAGTGGGTTGCCATTTCCTCCTCCAGGGGATCTTCCAGACCCAAGGATTGAACTTGTGTCTCTTGCATCTCCTTCATTGGCATGTGGATTCTTTACCACTGGTACCACCTAGGAAGCCCCTACCAATAATGGGTAGTGGGAAATTTGGGTTTGGCCTGGAGAATTTGACAGGGAGATTGGAAGATGAAGAACATGAATGGTACATGAACTGTGAACTTCAAATGTTCAAGCTGAATTAAGAAGAGACAGAGGAAAGAGAGATCAAACTGCCAACATCCATTGGATCAATGAAAAAGCAAGAGAGTTGCATGAAAACATCTACTTCTGTTTTATTGACTATGCCAAATCCTTTGACTGTGTGGATCACAACAAACTATGGGAAATTCTGAAAGAGATGGGAATACCAGATCACCTGATCTGTCTCCTGAGAAATCTGTATGCAGGTCAAGAAGCAACAGTTAGAACTGGACATAGAACAACAGACTGGTTGCAAATCAGGAAAGGAGTACATCAAGGCTGTATATTGTCACTTTGCTTATTCAACTTATATGCAGAGTACATCATGTGAAATGCTGGGCTGGATAAAGCACAAGCTGGAATCAAGATTGCTTGGAGAAATATCAATAACCTCAGATATGCAGATGATATCATCATTATGACAGAAAGCAAAGAAGAACTAAAGAGACTCTTGATTAAAGTAGGAAAGAGGAGAGTGAAAAAGTTGGCTTAAAACTCAACATTCAGAAAACTAAAACCATGGCATCTGGTCCCATCACTTCATGGCAAATAGATGGGGAAACAATGGAAGCAGTGAGAGACTTTAGTTTTGGGGGCTCCAAAATCACTGCAGATGGTGACTGCTGCCATGAAGTTAAAAGACGCTTTCTCCTTGGAAGAAAAGCTGTGACCAACTTAGCATATTAAAAAGCAGGAATATTACTTTGCAAGCAAAAGTCTGTCTAGACAAAGCTATAGTTTTTCCAGGAGTCATGTATAGATGTGAGAGTTGGATTGTAAAGAAAGCTGAGTGGCGAAGAATCAGTGCTTTTGAACTGTGGTGTTGGAGAAGACTCTTAAGAGTCCCTTGGACTTCAAGGAGATCCAACCAGTCCATCCTAAAGGAAATCACTCCTGAATATTCATTGGAAGAACTGATGCTGAAGCTAAAACTCCAATACTTTGGCCACCTGATGCAAAGAACTGTCTCATTTGAAAATACCCTGATGCTGGGAAAGATAGAAGTTAGGAGGAGAAGGGGATGACAGAGGATGAGATAGTTGGATGGCATCACTGACTCAATGGGCAGGAGTTTGAATAAGCTTCAGGAGCTGGTAATGAACAGGGAAGCCTGGTGTGCTGTAGTCCATGAGGTCACAAAGAGTTGGACATGACTGAGCGACTGAACTGAACCGAACTGGAAGATGAAGTAGGGAAGGGTTATTCTAAAAGCAAAAGGAACAAGTTGCACAAAGGCATATCTGGAGGATGAAACAGATTAGGACCCTAAGAGGCTCTCTCAGGTACACCTGCTTTCTGTGTTGCCCGTTTCTTGTTGTAGGATTTAGGCTTCATTCAGTCTCCTAAAACCTTCCCTGAGTTCCAAGGGCAAATTCAAACAACTGCTAAACTAAAAGGGAAATGAAGAAACAAAAGAGGAACAATCAAGAAACAATTCTACAGCAATTAAAGCTCAGTCCTGGTTCCTCCTCAAAGGATATACATAAGAGTGTCATTTAGAAAAAGATTGCAGTGAAGATGGCAGAGGAATAGGACAGGGAGACCACTTTCTCCCTCACAATTTCATCAAAAGAACATTCCAATGCTGAGTAAATTCCACAAAACAACTTCTGAATGCTGGCAGAGGACATCAGACACTCAGAAAAGCAGATCATTGGCTTCAAAAACAGGTAGGAAAAAATATAAAAGACGAAAAAAGAGGCAAAGGAGGTAGGGAGGGAGCTCCGTCCCAGGAAGGAAATCCCGTCATGGGAAGAGACTCGTAAGAAGAGAGGTTTCCAAACACCAGGAAACATTCTCGCTGCCGAGTCTGGGGCAAACCCTGGAAGCACAGAGGGCAGCATAACAGGAACGAAAAATAAATAAACCAACAGATTACGAGCCCAACAGTAACTCTCCCAGCGGAAAAACAGTGCAGACGCCCGCATCCACCACTTAAAAGTTGGGGGCTGGGCTGGGAGAGGCGGGAACCGCAGACTGCAGTGCTTTGTAAGAACCGGGCCGCGGGAGGCGCGGGCTGCAAAGAATCGGGCCAGAACGCCGGCCCCGCGCGTGATCAGAGGGCCCGCGTGAGACCAGAGTGAACTAACTTGGGCTAGCAATCCAGACTGAGGGATAGCTACCACGTGAAACGCTCAAACATAAGACACCGCCAGGACCGCCCCCAGAACAAAGGACGGAACGGAAATAGCCGGCTGCAGACCATCCCCCTCCAGTGACAGGCAGCCAGAGACTTAAGGGCTGGAAGGGGGCAATCGCAGATCAAGAGAGTCATTACCTACCAAAATGCGAGCAGGCTTCTTTGCTAACTAAGGCTTCTGGGGTTCTGGATGGTCATCGTCCCCATGAGAGGGAACGCCAACAGTGCACCCAGAGGACTGAGCAGCAGGGAAAGGCGACCTGTCGCAGCAATTGCGCTAGCCAAACTCCTGAGCTACTCGGACCTGGGAAGCGCACAGAACACAGGCCCAGCCAAATATGCGCCTCTGAAGGCTACCTGAGCACCGAGCCTGAGCGGCTTAGACCGGAGAGCCTAGGACCAGCCTCAGACGGTTCCCTGCAGAGCAACTTAGAGCCTGAGCGGTGCGCACCGTGAGCAGGGGAAAGAAAAGCGCGGATAAGACACTACAAGCACACGCCAGTAGCATCTGTATGCAGTATCTCTCCCTCTCCACAGCGCGACTGAAGCATTCTTTTTTTTTTTATGTTGATGTTGTTGCGTGAATGATGTTTTTTCTTCCTTTTATGTGTTTTTTTAACTTTCTTAAACTTTAAGACCTCTATTTCTTTAATTTTTATTTTTATAACATATTATTATTTTTCCAAAAAAAAAAAGAAAGAGAGAGACCCTATTTTTAAAGGAAACGCCGTATATAGTCTTTTTGTGGTCGATGTTTTTTAATAATTCTTGTGGCTTTTTTTTTCTTTTTTCTTTCTTTCTTTTTTTTTTTTTTTTTTTTTTTGTTTT
>SJYT01026071.1:88939-102393 GCA_006410635.1 Cephalophus harveyi
AGAGTGTCATTTAGAGTTTCTATAGGAAATGAGGCCCCACCCAGGTAGAAGATAGTAACTTCAGGATGAGCATATTCCTGAAACTCTGTCCGGTTACTCATCACTGAACAATCAGAAGAAAGTCATACACCCTGAAACCCTCAACCCAAATTTTGCCTATAAAAACTTACCCCATATAATCACTGGGGAGTTTGGGGTTTTTTAACTATGGTAATAAGCAGAACTCTCAGCCTCACCTGTGCTCTGTATGAAAGCAATTTTTGTGAGACAATAGTGACACGAACTGACCTATTAAGGATCTAGGTCTTCAGGGTAAACCACTCATAGATCTCTCACAGTTAGCAATGTTGATCACTTTTTTCCTTTTTATTCCTTAAACACTGAATTCCAAACAAGACTTCCTTCAGGAAATCTTTCTATTGCATTTTCTTTGCATGAATAAATATAAAACTAACCAGAACTGAATAGCCTAATGGCCCACTTGGAATCTATTAAATGAGTTAAAATCACTTGATTCAATGCAAATTGATAACTAATGAAGTGATGCAAATAAATACTTAATAACTTAAGCTGCAATTATTTTGGGATTTTATAGTTCATAAAACATGAGTTTTTCATATTATCCTGAAAAAATGCACATTTTTTTCCCACACTCTTTCTGTTCTTTGAAGCCATCAGAGTGAGAATAGCTGACTACCAATATCATTTGAAAAGACCCTGATGCTGGGAAAGAGTGAAGGCAGGAGGAGAAGGGGATGACAGAGGATGAGATGGTTGGATGGCATCACCAACTCAGTGGACAAGTTTGAGCAAACTCCGGGAGTTGGTGATGGACAAGGAGGACTGGCGTGCTGCAGTCAAAGGGGTCACAAAGAGTCAAACACAACTGAGCAACTGAACCGAACTGAAATATACCATAATACGCCATAGTGAATGTAATATTGTATTCAGAAACAACATATATCTTCTGGGTCCAAGTAAAAAGTTGTGGTCTAGAACATTTTCATCCACAGTTCACTTCCAAATTTAATCAACCTCATGCTGATCTTTGGTCTTTGAATTGATCTGTCAGAATATCCAAATAGCTATGTATGAATATTTAAATAGATAAAGCTAAGATCATATAAAGCCAGAAGTCAGTGTTTAGCATCCAATCATAAAGATAGATCTCCAGTTTCTCAAACTAAAGCTAAAATAGAGGAAAGGTGACTTTTCCCAACAGTGTTAAGAGAAAATTAAAGAAATAAAGAAAGAGAAGAGAGAGGGGAGGAGAGAGAAAGAGGGAAAAGAAGGAAGAGGATGAGAAGAAGAAAAGAGAGAAAACCTTTAGAGAATATATGGGAATAAAGATATTTAACAAACACCATGGAATTAGAATATTCAGCATTATCAGAATGAAAATTCAAAACTAAACTTTTTTAATTTAAATAATTCTCTTGAACCTTTGGGGAAACATGGCACCCCACTCCAGTACTCTTGCCTGGAAAATCCCATGGACAGAGATGTCTGGAAGGCTGCAGTCCATGGCGTCGCTAAGAGTTGGACACAATTGAGCTATTTCACTTTCACTTTTCACTTTCATGCACTGGAGAAGGAAATGGCAACCCACTCCGGTATTCTTGCCTGGAGAATCCCAGGGATGGGGGAGCCTGGTGGGCTGCCGTCTATGGGGTCGCACAGAGTTGGACACGGCTGAATTGACTTAGCAGCAGCAGCAGCAAAGTACACAGAGAACACCATCTGGTTTATTTCTGCAAAGGATATGGGTACATTTCTTAAATGAAAATATTAGAGAAGAAATAGATATTCGCATGATGACTAAGTCCATCTGTTATAAACCACTAGAAGTTTGATCTGTTTTGTATTATCTGAAATGTATAACTGCACCAGAATTTTATCCTACTGATTAAATAAAGGGAAACTAACAAAATAAATGTCTTTATATAATTGAAGCCTATTGATTATAGAGATCAGAGAAACTAGATAGTTTGCATAACAGCATATTATGTGTTCAGGATTATTTCTGCTTCTGTGATAATGGCAACAATAAAATAAAGAATAGTGATGAAAAGAAAAAACCCTAATACTTGTGAAACAGTCTTCTATAAACCCTAATTCAATTTTATGTTCCCCAAGTTTTGAGTTATAATCTATGTACAGTGATTAGAGTAATAGATGATACTGTTGTAGCCACACGTTCTGGGAAACAAACTCACTCAGAAGGACAATGCAGAGAGTGGAGTGCAGTTTATTACACCAGCGGGCCCAAGGCAGAGTCTCCTCTTAGCCAAGGACTCTGACCAGTTTTTGTGAAAACCTTATATACCCTAAGTGTACGTGCTCAAACCCACCTCCCCAAGTTCTCTGAAACTAGTCTGAACAAAAGAAAAGAAAAATAGAGTCAAAGTTAACCCATGATTTGTATGCCTTAAGCCTAGGTAGTTAACAATGGACAATTATCATTAGGCCTGTGGTCATACCCCAAAAAGTATATGATTTTTATGATTTATTTGGTTACATAGATAATTAGGGTATTCTTTTAGGCGATGGAGAGTCTAGGTATGAGCCCTGAGGCTCTTCCATCCGGGGGGGGGTCTGGTTTTCCAGTTGGTATGTCGTTTCCATAGATTCTGGGCATATCATTCAAAGTCCACAGTCCAGCCCAAGATGGAGTCCTGTTTTCAGGATGGAGCCTGTTCTGTCTGTTTCCTCCTTCAATACAATAGATAATTCAAATGTTATAGGGAGAGAGCAAATGAGTCTCAGAAAGTCAAGTGCAGTTTTCACACTGCTATATTAGATCTCCTGGATTTCCATTTCTGTGCTTTCCACCAAATCCTAGCCATGGTAAATGATATTCCTCCTGTCATTTATTTCCATCATATCACACTTGAGTAACATGTTCGATAATTTCAAGGGCTTTAGATTATCAGAAGCTTTACTTCAGGCAAGAACAGACCTCACACGACTAGACCATCACTCACTATGCGGTAATGACTTCTCCCTTTTACCCCTCAGGGACTGTGCAAATATTAAGTTTTCCTCATGTTTTCACACAAACCAGCCCCTTCTCTCCCTGTTTAGCTACTTTCACCACTCAAAATATCAAATAGTGGCACTTCCGGCATTGCATTGCTGCTGTCTTGCTGATCTATCTCCACCAATAGTAAATTGTTTAGGATATAGTCATTTCCTATTTAACACTGTATCTCCAATGGCTAGTATACAGAAAGATCTAACCTAATAGATGGATATTGATTCACTCCTCTGTTCTTTTGTTCATATTTGTCTTCCCATCTTTTTTTTCAATTGTTGCCAAGTTACTTCTGAACTCATAATATACTACCCGTGTATGCTCTCTTGAAAGACTTGGCTGAAAAGTACTTCTAATTTGGGAAGTTGCCTACCCAGACACTGTGCTCAAAACATGCCTGTGAATAACTGCATTATAGCTTGAAGAACAATATCAGAGTCAGATAGCTTATACCACTTAACCAAAATAATGAATCAGTTGTTTAGTTTAAATTTAGATTATGATTTTTAAGGATTTTTTTTTTTTTGGTCTTCCTAGAGATTTGAATTGCCTTTCATTTTGCTCATCTACAGAAGAATATGCCTTTAGCCTGACTCTAAGGTCATCCAAGTTCTTAATCATAATATTTGTTAAAATAAAGGCTCTGACTTCCTATTTCAGTTAAGACTGCTGCTGCTGCTGCTAAGTCGCTTCAGTCGTGTCCGATTCTGTGCAACTCCATAGACGGCAGCCCACCAGGCTCCCCTGTCCCTGGGATTCTCCAGACAAGAATACTGGAGTGGGTTGCCATTTCCTTCTCCAATGCATGAAAGAGAAAAGTGAAAGTGAAGTTGCTCAGTCGTGACCGACTCTTCGCGACCCCACGGACTGCAGCCTACCAGGCTCCTCTGTCCATGGGATTTTCCAGTCAAGAGTACTGGAGTGGGGTGCCATTGCCTTCTCCTCAGTTAGGACTAGCTTCTCTTAATTATGTAGCATGGATCTCATTCTAGCATTCTAAATTAAGTGCATTTTTAAAATCCTGTGCATTTTTCTCTCTTGATTTTTATTTTATTTTTACTTCAAAGTATACCTGACAAATCTGAAAACAAGTTTTTTTCCTAACACATTACTGATTCTTTGGCAAAAACATGCAATTTTCTCTTTGTCTTAGTTTTCTAATGCAAATCTGATGTGTGTTCTTTTGTCTATAAACTGGTATTTTTTCCACAACCACTTTCAAGATCATCTCTTCACCTTCAGTGTTCTGAAATTTCATAAGAATGTGCCTTGGCAATAGGACTTTTTTTTATCCACTGTTCCAGGCAGTCCTTGGGTCTTCTCAATCTGTTATTTGGTCTTAAGTGCTATGAAATAATCTTAGTTTTTTTACTATTGCCTCACCTCCATTTTTTCTTTTATTACCTCTAAAATATTTACCAGATGCATAAAGGAATCTAAGCCTACGTATCTCTGATGTCTCTCATAATCTTGCTTTTTTTTTTACTTTTTGCTCTATTTTTTGATTTATAACTTTGATTTAATTTTGTGACATTTTTCATAGTACTTTCTTATTCTCTGATGACTTATTAAAATGGAAACTTGATATTGTTTTGTTGAATGCATGCTCTTCTGAAATTTAGGGATTTAGGTATAGATTTTAAAAGGCAGTTTTCTGATCCTTGAATTTTGTTTCTTTTGGCATCATTTTTCCTGTGTTCACCATGAAGCTCTTCATTTTGGGCTTCCTGAAAATCTCTGGTCATATTTTGTTCTCACAGGATAGCTATCTAGCCATTCAGGAATGTGTATTAAACATGAGCTTTCCTGGTGGATCAGATAGTAAAGATTCTGCCCGCAATGCAGGAGACCTGGGTTTGATCCCTGGGTTTGGAATATCTCCTGGAGAAGGGAATGGCAACCCACTCCAGTATTCTTGCCTGGAGAATCCCATGGACAGGAGCCTGGCAGGTCCTTGGAGTTGCAAGGAGTCAGACATGACCGCACGATTAACACTTTTACTTTCTTTCATTGTCCCTGGTTTCCTACGCTGTTGTGTAGTTCTCTGTTCCCCTATGTAGAATAATTGACCAGAAGTTTAATTTCACAGAAAGGGACATGTCAGTGAACACATGCAGTGTGCCCTTTATGAGTGGGAAGCAGGTACGCATACAGTCACCACCTGTCATATGCCAAAGTAAGAGGTCTGCTTCAAGTCCTTGCCCCTTAATCTACATTGAACAATGTAGATTGCTCAATTTCTTTAGAAAGCAGATCTCCAGTCTTCATCTAGGGGCTAATCTCATGAAATGTGCACTGTGGGAGAATGTAGTCATCTGCCTTTGATGTTATGAATAATACCACAAATGGACAACTCTGGCTTGTAGCCCACCTCTGTTCTCTAAACTTGCAGACTCCCTCGGGCTTTGCTGGGATATATGTTTTCTCTTTCTGCTGCAGTCTTCTCCTATCTATTTCTAGACTGCTACTAGACTCCTCCACTATGGTTTATAGTCCAACTTTTCACACAGGTTTCAAAGTTTCTAATCCATTGATGAAACCCTCATATCATAAAAGCAGTTACACATTCATTTCCTTTTATACAGCCTCACTGCTGTTACTATGCAAAGGCTCACTGTCCAATGTGCATAGAAGCCAATACTATGGCACTGTTTTTCTAGAAAAGAAAGAGTTTCACTATGAGGGCAACTGGTTCAGACACAGGAGGCAAGGCTCTCAAGCGTGTCTCCTTGATCCAGGTTCAGGGCAAAATTTAAGGGGTTAGGGGGAATTTCAAACTTGGAAACCAATTGGCTGATTTTGATTTAGTCCATATAACTACTCATGCTTCAAGAAGCCAGATTTTCCTTATTGAAGGACTTCTCATTTTGTAAAAGGCTCTGGTGGCAACATTTCTAATTCCTTGAATTCCATGGACTGAAGATTCTTGGTTCCAGGATCATCCTAGATACACAGGTTCTCATCTTGCACAAATGCAGTGCTGGCTTTATAAAATAACATGTGTTTTGATTAATCAACAACCTATTTAAAAAGACAAAACCAATCTAAGCTGGTCAATGTTTATAATATGCTTTTTTCACTGTTATTTCATGAAATTTGAGGTGAGAAATGGGATATATGTGCATACTTGGCTACCTGGAACTGTAGCACAACCAACACTGCCTTAATGATATCCACTTGCTAAAGCTGCAATAGGTAAGGGTTGGTACTACCATTATGTATGAATAATGAATGTTCTAGTTTCCTACCAAAAATCCACCAACCATTTTGTCAAGAATATACATAAGTTGTGGCACTTGTAATTCCTACCTAAGTAAACATTCATGTGTATATCTCACTTGAGTTGAATTCATAGATTCAAGTATCATATCTTAGTGTTTGATTTGATAGCAACTTCTCTCCAAATGTTCGTTAAAGTAGCTAGCCTTTGCACATACTTTCCAGGCTGAAGAAACTATTCGGTGATCAAAATGTATTCTATAGTGTCACATAGAATATGATCCCCTTCCATAATGAGCACTCTCTATAATGAGTACAATAATTTCTGTTCACCAAAGTTTCTGCTTGCTTTAAATGTGGTTTATTATTATCTCAATTTATTCAACATTGGTTCTAATTTGCCATGCCAGAGAGAATAAATTTGAAGTATAACACTTATTAATGAGTCAATGTTAATTATGAACAAAAATAATTATAGTGACTTGAACAGCAGCAACTCTACTCTCATTCCAAAGGGGTTCAAAGCAGTTTAGAAACCTTACAAACCTCATGTCTGATCTGTGGTTTTAGAGATCTCTGCATTAAGTGTTCTGCATTTACACTGATCTTGAATAATTATTTAACAACTTTCTAAGCCTGAGTGCAGAAAATTATCCTGTGTTCTTAATAATAATAATAAGAAATGTCCATAGGATATCTCCTTTGTACTAGTACAGATTAATGTCTATAACTTCAAATATTTACAGAGTGCTAGAGGGTAAAATAAGTGAGTGTTCAGTGTTACTATTAAAGATAAAAGAATTTTTAAAACAAGTATTTTGTTTTCTTTTAGAACTACTTTAGGGAAAAGCAACAGTCTGAAAAGTCAGTCTGATTTTGTTCAGACTCAGAGTAGGGAGCAGAGGGTCAGTGGTGAGCTGGGGAACAGAAGTCTGGTATGTTTGGTTGTTTTCAAATGCACTGTGAAATATTGCAGACATAATAGAAGGAATAATAATACAAAAGTAAAACTTCTGCACTCATTATTTAATTTTAGAAGTAAAAAGTCTCAAATTCTTTTAGAGACTTTTGAGTTCCCAAACTTCCCCTCTTGTACTCCTTTCTTTCCTTACCTTCCTACCGCCAGTCATGTTCATTATATTCATTTTGACTCTTACTAGTTCCTTGCATTTCTATAAATACTCATTAACTAATTATGTACCTTTATATAAGAAATATAATCATTTTTTCATATTTTAAAATTTATATATATGGTGTCATACTACATGTATCCATTTACCAATCATTTGTTCGAATGACATCAATTGTTTAAAATTTATGGTCTAATAGATTGTTTTCTCAAATGTTCCATATGTACATTTAAAAATGTACCCCTGTCCCTGGGATTCTCCAGGCAAGAATATTGGAGTGGGTTACCATTTCCTTCTCCAATGCATGAAAGTGAAAAGTGAATGTGAAGTCACTCAGTCGTGTCTGACTCTTAGCAACCCCGTGGACTGAAGCCTACCTGGCTCCTCCATCCATGGGGTTCCCCGGGCAAGAGTATGGAGTGGGGTGCCACTGTGGCTTCAATCTATATTTGCATATTCATTCTGATATAATCTATTTACCTTGCATTCTTATTTTGATTCATCATAAAATTATATTTTGTCCATATTTTTATTCTATCGGTCAATTCTATTTTGCTTTTCTTTCCTGTCTTCTTTTGAAGTAATCAGTTGTTTTTCATTTTATTTACATGTATCTATATATATGGGCTTCCCAGGAGGCTCAGTGGGTAAAGAACTGCAATGCAGCAGACCCCAGAGCTATGGGTTCGACTCCTGGGTCAGGAAGATCCCCTGGAGGAGGGTATGGCAGTCCACTCCAGTATTCTTGCCTGGAGAATCCCATGGACAGAGGAGCCTGGTGGGCTACACTACATGGGTCGCAGAGTCAGACATAACTGAAGCAGTGAGCACAGCACAGCACACACACAAATACATACATTTTTTCTGTGTCTTTAGAATTTATACATTCGTTTTCCTTTCTTATGTTGCTTCCTCCTTCCATCCTTCTCTTCCTCTTTCCTTCCTTCTTATAGCCCTTCTTTCTTTCTTTTTTTGTTTCTGAATGAGCACTGTATAAATATATAATTCCAAATTATCACCATATGGAAATATATTGCCAGAGTCTCTTGCTTTGCACATATTTTCTTAACTTTATTTTAAAATAATTATAGACACCAGAGAAATTGTGTTTAGAAAAATGTACAGAGAGGTCTCAGTTCGGATCGGTAGCTCAGCCGTGTCCAACTCTTTGCGACACTATGAACTGCAGCACGGCAGGCCTCCCTGTCCATCACCAACACCCGGAGTCTACCCAAACCCATGTCCATTGTGTCGCTGATGCCATCCAGCCTCTGTTGTCCCTTTCTCCTGCTCTCAATCTTTCCCAGCATCAGGGTCTTTTCAAACGAGTCAGCTCTTTGCATCAGGTGGCCAAAGTATTGGAGTTTCAGCTTCAACATCAGTCCTTCCAATGAATGTTCAGGACTGATTTCCTTTAGGATAGACTGGTTGGATCTCCTTGCAGTTCAAGGGACTCTAACGAGTTTTCTCCAACACCACAGTTCAAAAACATCAATTCTTCGGTGCTCAGCTTTTTTTATAGTCCAACTCTCACATCCCTACATGACCACTGGAAAAAAAACATAGCCTTGACTAGACGGACCTTTGTTGACAAAGTATATCTCTGCTTTTCAATATGTTGTCTAGGTTGGTCATAACTTTCCTTCCAAGGAGTAACCATCTTTTAATTTCATGGCTGCAGTCACCATCTGGAGTGATTTTGGAGCCCAGAAAAATAAAGTCAGCCACTGTTTCCACAGCTATTTGCTATGAAGTAATGGGACTGGATGCCATGATCTTAGTTTTCTGAATGTTGAGCTTTAAGCCAACTTTTTCACTCTCCACTTTTACTTTCATCAAGAGGCTCTTTAGTTCTTCTTCACTTTCTGCCATAAGGGTGGTGTCATCTGCATATCTGAGGTTATTGATATTTCTCCCAGCAATCTTGATTACAGCTTGTGCTTCATCCAGCCCAGTGTTTCTCATGATGTAATCTGCATATAAGTTAAATAAGCAGGGTGACAATATACAGCCTTGACGTACTCTTTTTCCTATCTGGAACCAGTCTGTTGTTTCATGTCCAGTCCTAACTGTTGCTTCCTGACCTGCATACAGATTTCTCAAGAGGCAGGTTAGGTGGTCTGGTATTCCCATCTCTTTCAGAATTTTCCACAGTTGATTGTGATCCACACAGTCAAAGGCTTTGGCATAGTCAATAAAGCAGAAATAGATGTTTTTCTGGAACTCCATTGCTTTTTTCATGATCCAGCAGATGTTGGCAGTTTGATCTCTGGTTCCTCTGCCTGTTCTAAAACCAGCTTGACCATCTGGAAGTTCACAGTTCACACATTGCTGAAGCTTGGAATGGATAATTTTAAGCATTACTTTACTAGCATGTGAGATGAGTGCATTGTGCAGTAGTTTGAGCATTCTTTGGCATTGCCTTTTTTTGGGATTGGAATGAAAACTGATCTTTTCCAATCCTGTGGCCACTGCTGAGTTTTCCAAATTCGCTGGTATATTAAGTGCAGCACATTCATAGCATCATCTTTTAGAATTTGAAATAGCTCAACTGGAATTCCATCACTTCCACTAGCTTTGCTCATAGTGATGCTTCCCAAGGCCCATTTGACTTCACATTCCAGGATGTCTGGCTTTAGGTGAGTGATCACACCATCGTGATTATCTGTGTCATGAAGATCTTTTTTTTTTTGTACAGTTCTTCTGTGTATTCTTTCCACCTCTTCTTAATATCTCCTGCTTCTTTTAGATCCTTATAATTTCTGTCCTTTATCGAGCCCATCTTTGCATGAAATGTTCCCTTGGTGTCTCTAATTTTCTTGAAGAGATCTCTAGTCTTTCCCATTCTGTTGTTTTCCTCTATTTCTTTGCATTGAGGTCTAGTGCCCCATTTACTCAACCTCCCCCAGTAGAGCATCTATAGTTCCGATAGCACCCCACTCCAGTACTCTTGCCTGGAAAATCCCATGGATGGAGGAGCCTGGTGGGCTGCAGTCCATGGGGTCGCTAAGAGTCAGACACGATTGAGCGACTTCACTTTCACTTTTCACTTTCATGCTTTGGAGAAGGAAATGGCAACCCACTCCAGTGTTCTTGCCTGGAGAATCCTAGGGACAGGGGAGCCTACTGGGCTGCTGTCTATGGGGTCACACAGAGTTGGACACAACTGAAGTGACTTAGCAGTTCCCTATCAAACCCAGGAAATCAACATTGGTGTAATGCACAGAGAATTATTTGAATCTCACCAGTTTTACAGTGCTCATATCAGGGTATGCATAGTTTTATATATTTTTATCACAAAGGTAACTCTGTATAACCAGCTCCACATTCAAGATGAAAACCTGTTCCATTACCATGGGGCTCTCTTATGCTACTCCTTTATTTGCCACATATTTTTAAATGTCATTTCCATGTATTTTTTTTAATTTTATATAAAATGTCTTATTTCCCCAGTGTTCAAAAATAATTCACAATTTTTAAGATGCTGTCTCCTCCAACACTGTGCAGGCCTAGAAAAAGCATGTCTATTGCTTAAATCAGCTGAGAGCTGTCTGTTGGCCATCTGGTATACATTACAGTTCAGCTAAATAAAACTGTGTATCCGATGATATATTATATGCTTTCATCTAATATTTTGTATTTGTTTATCTGTTGACATAGACATTTGCATTCTGTAGTCACTTCTTACTATTTAGACATTTGACAGAAAAGGTTGAGATTGTTTATTCCTAAGATTTTTCATCATTTGCTATGTAGAATATTTAGCATTAAGCACAGTAAGTCAAGGGTCATTCTTTTCCTTCTAGCAATCAGCATATGCCATCCATAGAGCTGTTTTCTCAGGCTCCAGACTCTTGTCAATATATACAAATTTGAATTGTGATTTCCCCACTAAGGATGTCTGATATTTATCATTTCCACTATAGTCAGCACATCCTCAGAGCTAAAAGTCTACCCTGGGCCTGGATAGCAAGTTCAAAAGCCTGGTGTATTTATTAACATGTAACCCTACTTTAAATGTGCTTCCTGGAAAAACAATGTTACTTATCTGGCCCTCAGCCTCTGTAGAACCATCATATCCTTTGTGAAGAGATCTTACTTCACATTTCTAAGGTATTAAAAACAAAAATTACAGAAAACATGTTCTGGACCCTCTCCAAAAGTGTGGAATGTGGCCACCCACATAACAAAAATTGTTCATTTCATCCTCTCAGCAACCCTCTGGGGTAGATAATATTGTTATCCGTGTTTCACCAATGAGAAAATTGAGGCTTTGGGAGGTTAGTGTGCTGGGTAAAGGTCATACAGAATAAAAAAGCCAAATTTTAAGCGAGTTGTCAGTGTGAACAGTTTCACACCCTGGAGAATGGTTTTTAGACCTCCTATAGTCAAAATGAAATATATGATAAAATAGCAAGATTCAGACCACACTGAGTCTGAGAAATAAAAGCCACACATTGTTGCCTGTTCAAATTTATATAAAGATTTTTTTTCAATTACAAAATAGCACAAATCTACAGCCCAAATAATCTGTGAAGTGTGACTATTTGGAAAGATGAGCTACCTGCAAAATGTACCTTCCTCATTGAAATTAACATGTAGAGACTGGTCTAAATGCAAGGACACAGAAAGGTTTAAGATAGCTACAACACCATATCATTGGAATGGACAAAAATTGATTGAGATAAAGACCATATTCTTTTGAAAGGATATCTCAGGGCATTATTTTATTTTTAACAGTGAATTAAAGAAAGCAAGTTTCATATTGCATCTAGCTAAGATGTGAAGAAGGGACAGTTAATGAAACAACCTGATAGAAGGCTAATAGATTGAGATAAAGGCAGGCTTATTATGAGTTGTCTGTTTAGAGTCTATTTTTAAAGATGTGGGTTTTGGAAGGCGGTTTTCTCGCTAGAAGCATTTATTGCTCTTCCAGGTCACATAGGAAGAATGGAGTGCCTGACAATGATGGACAGAGCAGCAGTAGCCTTGCTGTTTAGAAATTAATCTGTAGCCCTCTTCTAGCAAACTGCCATCTTCTGTTACTACACAGAAACTTGATTGTACTAATAATGGGTGCCCAGCTCCACAAGGCAGAGCCTAGGAATTCCAAAGGGAAAAAGAAAACATTGCAGAAAATACTCAAAGAAGAATTTTAGAGGTAAATGCCTAAATTCTAATTTTTAGGATATTTAGAATAATCTGTGGCCATAGTTCAAATTGCAATCATCAATTTTATGCCACATATAATAAGCAATATAATAACACATAATCTGTGTTAGAAAAAGTTCCCTGAGTGCTTAATACTAAAATGAAGGTTAATACTAATAATAACAGGTCAAATATTTATTGAAATTGGTCTAAAAATATTAACATTAAAATGATAATAAAAAAAGAAGCTTATAGTCATTAAACTCTTAATATATGCTAGTTATTATACCCAATAATTTATAGTTACAAGATCATTTAATGTTTGTAATGACCCTGTAAATACTAGCATCATCTCAGTTTTACTAATAAGGAAGCAAAGTCTTTTAAAGGTTGAATAAATTGCCAAAGGTGACCTACTTCAGAGCCTATAGCTCTAATCACTATACAATATGCTCCCTATCTCTTTCTATCTGTATCAAAAAATAGTAAATACAAAATAATAACAGACACTCGCTTACGTGTCCATGTGTGTTTTTAAGGTATATATTTTCTCATTCTCTCTCTCTCTATATATATATATCAGTTCAGTTCAGTTCAGTCGCTCAGTCGTGTCCGACTCTTTGCGACCCCATGAATCGCAGCACGCCAGGCCTCCCTGTTCATCACCATCTCTCGGAGTTCACTCAGACTCACATCCATCGAGTCAGTGATGCCATCCAGCCATCTCATTCTCGGTCGTCCCCTTTTCCTCCTGCCCCCAATCCCTCCCAGCATCAGAGTCTTTTCCAGTGAGTCAACTCTTCGCATGAGGTGGCCAAAGTACTGGAGTTTCAGCTTTAGCATCATTCCTTCCAAAGAAATCCCAGGGTTGATCTCCTTCAGAATGGACTGGTTGGATCTCCTTGCAGTCCAAGGGACTC
>SJYT01026071.1:104693-131228 GCA_006410635.1 Cephalophus harveyi
CTGACAGAATGTGGTCCACTGGAGAAGGGAATGGCAAGCCACTTCAGTATTCTTGCCTTGAGAACCCCATGAACAGTATGAACAGGCAAAATGATAGGATATCAAAAGAGGAACTCCCCAGGTCATTAGGTGCCCAATATGCTACTGGAGATCAGTGGAGCAATAAGTCCAGAAAGAATGAAGGGATGGAGCCAAAGCGAAAACAATACCCAGTTGTGCATGTGACTGGTGATAGAAGCAAGATCCGATGCTGTAAAGAGCAATACTGCGTAGGAACCTGGAATGTCAGGTCCATGAATCAAGGCAAATTGGAAGTGGTCAAACAAGAGATGACAAGGGTGAATGTCGACATTCTAGGAATCAGCGAACTAAAATGGACTGGAATGGGTGAATTTAACTCAGATGACCATTATATCTACTACTGTGGGCAGGAATCCCTCAGAAGAAATGGAGTAGCCATCATGATCAACAAAAGAGTCCGAAATGCAGTACTTGGATGCAATCTCAAAAACGACAGAATGATCTCTGTTCGTCTCTCTCTCTCTCTCTCTCTATATATATATATACAGCTTGTATGTAATACACACTTATCTGCATGTATATTTTGCTATAATAAGTGTATACAAGGAATATATTTTATATATTTAATTTATATATACATATTTATGTGTAAAATATGTGTAAAAAGCAAGAGAGTGCCATAAAAACATCTATTTCTGCTTTATTGACTATGCCAAAGCCTTTGACTGTGTGGATCAGAATAAACTGTGGAAAATTCTGAAGGAGATGGGAATACCAGATCACTTGACCTGCCTCCTGAGAAATCTGTATGCAAGTCAGAAAGCAACAGTTAAAACTGGACATGGAACAACAGACTGGTCCCAAATAAGAAAAGGAGTACGTCAAGGCTGTATATTGTCACCTTGCTTATTTAACCTATATGCAGAGTACAACATGAGAAACACTGGGCTGGATGAAGCACAATCTGGAATGAGATTGTCAGGAGAAATATCAATAACCTCAGATATGCAGAGGACACCACCCTATGGTAGAAGGTGAAGAAGAACTAAATAGCCTCTTGATGAAAGTGAAAGAAGAGAGTGAAAAAGTTGGCTTAAAGCTCAACATTCAGAAAACGAAGATCAAGGCATCTGGTCCCATCACTTCATGGCAAATATATTGGGAAACAGTGGAAACAGTGACAGACTTTATTTTTGGGGGCTCCAAAATCACTGCAGATGGTGACTGCAGTCATGAAATAAAAAGACGTTTACTTCTTGGAAGAAAAACTAGTATGAACTTTTACAGCATATTAAAAAGCAAGAGACATTACTTTGCCAACAAAGGTCCATCTAGTCAAAGCAATGGCTTTTCCAGTAATTATGTATGGATGTGAGAGTTGGACTATAAAGAAAGCTGAGCACCAAAGAATTGATGCTTTTGAACTGTGATGTTGGAGAAGACTCATGAGAGTCCCCAGACTGCAAGGAGATCCAACCAGTCCATTTTAAAGGAAATCAGTCGTGAATATTCACTGGAAGGACTGATGTTGAAGCTGAAACTCCAATATTTTGGCCACCTCATGCGAAGAACTGACTCATTTGAAAAGACCCTGATGCTGGGAAAGATTGAAGGCATGAGAAGAAGGGGAAGACAGAGGATGAGATGGCTCGATAACACCATCGACTCAGTGGACATGAGTTTGAGTAAATTCCAGGAGCTGGCAATGGACAGGGAGGCCTGGCGTGCTGCAGTCCATGGGGTCACAGAGAGTCAGACATGACTGAGTGACTGAACTGAACTGAACTGATTTCTTATCCCATGTTTTGACACCTTTTCTCACTCCCTTCACATTTTCATGGAGAAATTGACGCAGACAAGGGAAAGATGGGGTATTTTTCCTCCTCTCTTCTTTCCTTTCCCTCAAAACTCTACTCCTAGTTCTAAGAATTATGCTACTAGCTAAAGTGAAGATGTTTTCTTTCTTGTTTCCCTATCTTCATTCCCCCTTCTTATTTTTAGAACTACAGAAACTCAGGATTGTTGTCAGGGACATCATGACCAGAAGCAGACAATCTCAAGGGCCAGACTCACATTGTTGAAAACATATATCAAGATAAAAGCTGTCACAAGACTAATTCGGCACAGTCCTAGTCACTTAGCTCATTCCTCTAGGAGCAAAACCTAGAGAAATGACAGAGAGCATGGCAATTAAAGTGACAGTGGGATGTTACTAAAACTCAGCTGTCAGTTCCATGCAAAAATAGGTCCCTAAATCACTTGATGAGATAATGGTTGAGAGTTTTGTGGGTCTAGCCATTCTCAGAGGCAAAGCAGAAGTTGGTAGTTGACTGACTGGGTCAAGAAGTTTGAGACTGGTAGGTCTGAATCAAGCAGGATAAATGAGTGGCATTTAGTTACTTTCTATCTCTTTGCCATTTATACTCAGGGACATCATTTGTATGGCTTTCTGCAAAGCAACAGCTAAACTGTGATGAGAATTGATGCTTTCAATTTTTCATGCGTTAATTTTCTATTTGGCTGATATGTCCAGAAACCTTTCCTTGTCTTTCCCTGAACTGTCTGGATAATTGGTTCAATTCTCTGCTCTGCTTTGACTGTGGGAACCTTGCCCGTTTAAGGCATTTTTCTTTCAACTTGTACTCAGTTGGCTTAAAAAGGTACTGCTTCTAAAGCATGGAGGTCAAGACAGATAGTCAGACCTGACAATTTACATTGCCCAAGTTCCTGACTCAGTTACTTGAGATTTGTGAGAGAAAAAGAAGAAAAAATGGCAGAAACCGTATTCTTCTTAGCTACTTGAAAGTGTAAATAATTAAATACCCATCAAAGTCAGCTGTAACTGGCTTCCTTTTTCTGCCTACACCTTCCTTTTAGAAGAATTGCCTCCTTCATAGCTGTATCTATAGAAGTGTTCTGCTGAATCTGCCATTTTGACTGGAGCATCTTTGGGTACTAATGAGAGATCAACTTAATAATGTGACAGTGGTCCAATCTTGATGGACACGATGGCAAAGTATTTAGAAGTAAAACTTTCATCTTTTTTAATTTTTAACATATCACAATCACTGATAGCTTTACTATTGTTGCTGTTGTTTCTCTATGAATTTAGAATGTTCTCAACACATGATGCTATGGCCTAAATGCTTATGTCTTCCTAAAATTCATGTGTTGAAATCTTAACATCTAAGATTATGGTATTAGGAGATGAGGCTTTTGGGAAGTGCTTAGTTCATGAAGGCAGAGTCATCATGAATGGGATTAGTATCCTTACAAAAGAAACTTCAGAGAGATCTCTACTCTATTTTGCCATGGGCTAAAAAGTGAAAAAAGAGAAAAAATTTATATTGTCTACTTGAGGTGTATATTCATCACTATATAAAGTTGGAGGGTCCCAATAATTTGGACTAAAACACAAAGGAATTATTTTCATTTCAGTGTTTGTCTAAATTCTTCAGATAGCAATTCAAATTCTTTGAGAGTAGATGTTTTGATTATACTTATAATTTATGGGAAGATATTTAAATGTGTGCATCTTAGTTTGCTAACCTATAAGAGCTGGAGTGTTTTAAAGATAGTGAAATAACAAAAGAAGTAAATTGGTTGAGGGAAAAGACTTGAAGCTCCAAAGGAGCGGGGGAAAGAAGATGCTGTCTCATTCTGAGCATTCAAGTCAAGAACATTTACATGAGAAATCATCTTAAAAGGATGCATAGTCAACCCAATATTAGGGGTCAGGATCTAGGGGGCTATATTGGTTAGGTAGCTTTTATGGTCACACAGACATTGAGAGGAATATGGAGGGCCATAACCAGGATCTTCTGACTGAAAGTATGACAATCTTCCAAATATATCACAGCACACATTATCTTTTACCTTCCATTAGCCAATGTACTCTATTTTATGTTATCCTTGATATGTCTAATATAAATTCAAAATAAGATTATTAAGATATGATGACTATTTACCCTTGGCCTGAGAATGTTTATTTGTACAAGAGCATTTTTAAGAAGTCATACATCAATCTCTGTGCAAGGCATTTATGGACATTTTTAGCACATCTGTTTTTTTAATGCTACTCCAACACTTCCAGCTCATCAGGTTGAAAGCTTGCTCTCTCTCAGGAGTCAACAATGCTGCCTCCTGAATCTGTCTGCTTTAATTGAGAAGATGATTTGTGTAACCATGGAGGAAAACACTGGATTTTTTGCAGCCGGAAATAATCCTCATCAAAAAAAAAATTGTCTGAGTGACTAGGATAGATCTGGTGGGAGGCAGATATGGGTCTGTGGTACTTGGTGACAAGCTATGCTGGCACTAGTGATGCAAAATATCACCTAACGTAATGAAAACCTCTAGTAACATGGTTAATATGCTTGCCACAACTTACAACAGGCATGCCAAGCTGCAAGAAAGATTTTTATGATGTTGTTGTCACAAAGGAAATGAGTCCATAGCTCACCACGGCAATCCACAAACGTTGGCTACTATGATTACAAGACCTCAAAAAAAAAACCTTTAGTTGGCAGAACACTTGGTCTTGCTTTTGAAAGAGATGCTGAACAACATAGTGACAAGAAAGCACCAACAGCTGAATGTGGCTTCTCTATGATGAATCGTAATTTCATTGGGACATTGAAGTAATCTAGTTAAACATCTCAGATCATCTAGGTATACAGTCCCAGAGGAGATTGAGAGCCAGAGTATTAAGGAGAATTAAAGGACTAGCACAGCCCTAAATTGAAACCTAAACCTATGTCTCCTCAAAACCAATACTTTCTCTACTACACTCTGAGACCCTACAGTTAGCCTGAAAAAGAGACTCCCACAGGTGTGAGACTAACCAAAATGCTTACCATTACTCTATACACAGGAGTTTGAAAGGCTTTCAACATTACAGGCTATTTCCTTCAAGTTACTTCATCTATAATTTTAAGAAATGATTCCTAGGTTATTAGTGGTACTCCCTCAAAAAATTCTTTATAACCTTGCTGCTTATTCACCTATGGTAATGGTTATCTGAGTAGTGTAATTTTAGTACTACCTTTTTGTTTGTGAAATAGAATTCAGCTCATTGTTTTTCTCCCTATAATTGTGATTATCTCTATAGTCTTGGTTAGAAAATATATGATTTATCCTAAGCCTATCCATGGTACTGAAAATTCTTCTGGCAATACAGTGGAGCATTATGACAGTATCATAGTAGAATTTTCTTCAAATATTTTTCCAGCTTTATGAGATATTATTGCCATATAAGAAAGGTAGGTTTAAGGTGCACATTATAGTTCTTTGACACACATGTTCATTATGAAATGAGTCAGTTTTCATTCCAATCCCAAGGAAAGGCAATGCCAAAGAATGCTCAAACTACCACACAATTGCACTCATCTCACACGCTAGTAAAATAATGCTCAAAATTCTCCAAGTCAGGCTTCAGCAATATGTGAACCGTGAACTTCCAGATGTTCAAGCTGGTTTTCGAAAATGCAGAGGAACCAGAGATCAAATTGTCAACATCCGCAGGATCATGGAAAAAGCAAGAGAGTTCCAGAAAAACATCTATTTCTGCTTTATTGACTATGCCAAAGCTTTTGACTGTGTGGATCACAATAAACTGTGGAAAATTCTGAAAGAGATGCCTCTTGAGAAACCTATATGCAGGTCAGGAAGCAACAGTTAGAACTGGACATGGAACAAATAGGTTCCAAATAGGAAAAGGAGTACGTCGAGGCTGTATATTGTCACCCTGCTTCTTTAACTTATATGCAGAGAACATCATGAGAAACGCTGGGCTGGAGGAAGCACAAGCTGGAATCAAGTTTGCCGGGAGAAATATCAATAACCTCAGATATGCAGATGACACCACCCTTATGGCAGAAAGTGAAGAGGAACTAAAAAGCCTCTTGATGAAAGTGAAAGAGGAGAGCAAAAAAGTTGGCTTAAAGCTCAACATTCAGAAAACGAAGATCATGGCATCTGGTCTCATCACTTCATGGAAAACAGATGGGTAAACAGTGGAAACAGTGGCAGACTTTATTTTGGGGGGTTACAAAATCACTGCAGATGGTGATTGCACCCATGAAATTAAAAGATACTTTTCCTTTTGGAGAAGGAAATGGCAACCCACTCCAGTACTCTTGCCTGGAAAATCCCATGGAGAGAGGAGCCTGGTAGGCTACAGTTCATGGGGTCGCAAAGAGTCAGACATGACTGAGCGACTTCACTTTCTTTCTCTTTTCTTTACTCCTTGGAAGGAAAGGTATGACCAATCTAGATAGCATATTCAAAAGCAGAGACATTACTTTGCCAACAAAGGTCCGTCTGGTTAAGGCTATGGTTTTTCCAGTGGTATGGAGTGGTTTTCCATGTATGGATGTGACAGTTGGACTGTGAAGAAAGCTGAGTGCTGAGAATTGATGCTTTTGAACTGTGGTATTGGAGAAGACTCTTGAGAGTCCCTTGGACTGCAAGGAGATCCAATCAGTCCATTCTAAAGGAGATCAGTCCTGGGTGTTCCTTGGAAAGACTGATGCTAAAGCTGAAACTCCAGTACTTTGGCCACCTCATGCAAAGAGTTGACTCATTGGAAAAGACTCTGATGCTGGGAGAGATTGGGGGCAGGAGGAGAAGGGGATGACAGAGGAGGAGATGGCTGGATGGCATCACTGACTTGATGGACATGAGTTTGGGTGAACTCCGGAAGTTGGTGATGGACAGGGAGACCTGGCCTGCTGTAATTTATGGGTTGCAAAGAGTCAGACACGACTGAGTGACTTACTGAACTGAACCTCAATAAGATTAATTATCTTCTCTATCCCTGCACATAATTACCCTTTTTTGTTTCTGAGTGGTGATAACAGTTCAGATCTACCTCTTTTACAATTTTCAATTTTATAATGCAGTGTTGTGAATTATATTCACCCTGCTGTTCATTAGGCACTCTGACTTTATCTATCTTATGATGGGAGTTTGGACCCTTTGACTAACATCTCCCCAATTCCCCCACCCGCTAGCAACCACCATTGTACTCTGTATTTCTCTGACTGTAGCTGTTTTAGATTCCATGAATAAGTGAAAACTTACAACATTTGTCTTTCTCTGTCTGACTTATTTCATTTAGCATAATGCCCTCAAGTTCCATCTGTGTTACAAATGACATAATTTCCTTCTTTTTCCTGAGGCTGAATTATATTCCATTGTTCTTTACCCATTTTCCATCAATGATACTTAGGACTTTTCCACGATTTGGTGATACTGTGAGAAACATGGGAATGCAAATATCCCTTTTCAATCATGGTTTAATTTCTTCAGATATATACCTAGAAGTGGAATCGCTGGATCATTTGGTAGTACAATTTTTAATTTCTTGAGACGTCTCCACACTGTTTTTCATAATGGAAACAATATTGTGCCCACAGCAAGTACTAAGTTCACATATTAATCATCTAACTGCTACTGATTGTGTAATCTCAATTTGATGGAAGTTAATTTTAAAATATAGTTTTCTCTAATGTATACATTTTTAAGTGTAAAAAAATGTAATTCAAGCTACAGACTTAAAATTAAATTATTTTGCTTTTTTTTTTAATCTTCAAATACAAAACATCCTAATATAAAGCTTGTTGAGGGAGAGAAAAAGGAAAAGAGTGAAGATTTATGCCAGCCTGATGAGAAGCCACCAATTAGAAGAAATTATGGTTGGAAGATCCTAGCAGAAACATCTTCAAGGAAAACTTAAAAGCATGTGCTAGAGAGAATTTACCACAATCCAAAAGTTTTATTTATGGATTAAAATTTATTTAACTTATGTAAAATACATTTTATATAAATATTTTTTTTACTTAAAATTTCCCCCTTTTTGCCCACCCCCAACTCTAATGGTTCCCAAACTGCAGGTGCATAGTGGGAGAGTAGGAAGAGCAAGAAGAGAGAAGAAATTTACAGTCTTTCTCTTACCCTCTGTAGGTCCTGAGAATATATAAGGCTTGAGATAGAGGAGAGAATAATTAAATGGTATGATCATTTGTTTGCTTGATTTGATAGTATGCTAAACTGTTTATTACCTGAACAAAGGAGACTATATAATTATTAATGGAATGTGACTGAAAGCCCTTTGAATCCTCCCAGAATTTACAATCAGTTTTAGGAAAAACTATTAAGAAAGTGGCTTTTAAGGACAAAGATTTTAATGCTTTCACAATACAACTACAGCTAATTACCTGGTCTTGGGCTTCCGTGATAGCTCTGTTGGGTAAATAATCAACCTGCAATGCAGGAGACCCCGGTTCGATTCCTGGGTCAGGAAGATCTGCTGAGAAAGGGATAGGCTACCCACTCCAATATTCTTGGGCTTCCCTTGTGGCTCAGCTGGTAAGGAATCTGTCTGCAATCTGGGAGACCTGGGTTTGATCTCTGGGATGGGAAGATACCCTGGAGAAGCGAAAGGCTACCGACTCCAGCATTCTGTCCTAGAGAATTCTGTGGACTGTATAGTCCATGGGGTCGCAAAGAGCCGGACATGACTGAGCAACTTTCACTTCACTAGTTATTTATAAATTGGTTTTTGTCTTTATTTAATTGACTTTTCTCCTTGATTCTAAGTCAGAGCAGTGACAGTATCTGGTTTGCCCATAGCACTGTTCCTGGCATGTCTGCTAAATATTTTGAATGATTGTATGAGAGGCTCCCAATTATTCATCTTTGTACCTCATTACTAAATTGCCTTTGGCGAATAAAGCATTCCAGCTGTTGAGGTTAAAATATAACTATACCCCATTTCCAAAATATGTGAGTTTTTTTTTCTGTGTACATTTTTTTATAATGCGTCAAAGTATATTTAATAGTTCAGTGTCATTGAGTGCATTCACATTTCAATTCATTTACCAAAGTGCACTTGGGTTACCTCCATCTTAAGACCATTGTGAGTAAGATCCTATGAACATGGGTGTACAAATATTTATTTGAATCTCTGCTTTTATTTTTGTGGGGTAATACTAGAAATGAAACTGCTGGATCATATGGCAATTCATTTAAATATTTTGAGCAACTGTCCTAATGTTTTCCATAGCAGCTTTACCATTTTAATTTCCACCAACAATGAACAAATGTTCCAATTTCCCCACATCCTCAACAATACTTGATTTTTTTTCCTGTATTTTGATAATAGGCATCCTAATCAGTGTGGAGTAGTATCTCATTGTAGCTTCAATTTGCATTTCCATAATGATTAGTGATGTTGATCATCTTTTTATGTGTGTATCGACACTATGCATATCTTTTTTGGAGAAATGTCCATTGAAGTCCTTTGCCTATTTTTAAATTGCTTTTTGTTGAGCTATAAGAGTAATTTGTATATTCCAGATATTAACCCTTTATGAGAATATCATTTGCTAATATTTTCTCCTGTTCTGTGGATTGCCTTTTCACCTTGTCAATAATGCTCTCTGATGCACAAGAGGTTTAAATTTTGATGAAGTCCAATTATCTGTTTTTCCTTTTTTGTGTGCTTGTGTTTTTTGTGTCATATACAAGAAATCATTGCCAAGTCCAATGCCTTTTAGGGCTTTTAATTTTACTCCTACATATAAATCTTTGATTCATATTGAGTTAATTTGTGTATGTGTTATAAGGTAAGAGATCAATTTCATTTGTTTGCATGTAGATATCCAGTTTTACCAACACCATTTGTTGAAAGCACTCTTGTTTTCCCATTGACTAATTTTGCTAATTTGTCATTTGGCTGTATTTGTGGTGGCTTATTTCTGGGTTCTCTATTCTATTTTAGCAAAATATGTTTTTTTTTTTTTTAACTTACAGTGTATCTTCCCTTAAGAAGCAAAATAGTTACCAATGCTAAGGTGAAGGTGTTTATTTCATTTTTCCCTGAAACAGGATAAATTAAGAAAATATTGCTGAGATCCAGATACTGAGGAATGAGGGAGAAAAACCATAGGAAATTGAAACAAGAAAAAAGGGGACAGGGGATACTGAAAAAAGGGGAAAGGGGGGGGGAAACTGCTGGGGTGGGTGGGTCCAGCTCTCAACTGCAACTTGATTTGGGTAGGCAAAAGTTTGTTCATATCTTATGTTCTCCGCAATACAAACTCTCCCTCTTCAGTTTATTGTTGAGACATCAGTACTGAGGTTGGTACCAGGGACAGCTCCTGACTGACAACAATGTAGATGGATTTGGTCTCTCAGCTCTTCTGCTTCTCCTTTTAGATCTAATCTCCCACCCTCTCCATTCATTCCAAATTTGCAAGCATACCTTCCTAAGTGTGCAAACTAAAGAACAGACAACCTGGTACCCATTATTTCAAGAGAAAGAAAAAGGTGTAAGATAACATAGTGTTTTTCTGCAAGAGCCATTCAATAATATGTGTGCCATCAATAGTATACGAATGCAAATAGCTTTGAGGTCTGTTGACACCTAGGTGACTGCAGTTTTTGTAGGATTATGCTTCCTTTTCAGTCTACTTGTACTAGTAAGGGTGTCACTCATGCCCTTGATGACAACAAGGAGAGTGATACAGAATGATAATAGAAAAGTTGTTGGCAGCTGAGGTTCCTTAGGTTGGACTAGTGCCCCACATGATGACAGTGATAAAGTTCTTGCTGTCAGCAGGGTATCACCACCCCCCAGCAAGGGTATAGATAGAAACATCTGAGGCAGATGAATGAGGGAGCAGCTGAAAAGCATCTGAGAAAGATCAGAAAGATAAGTTCAGAAAATATAGCCTGAGTCATCTGTATGATTCCTTTGTGTTAACAGAGTTTATTTATTTATTTGGCGTGGTCTGAATGACCTTTAAAAGCTCTACAGTTTAGGTCAATTTTAAGTAACATGAAAAATTAGAGATAAGTGGCTCTTGGGAAGAAAAAAGAGTCTAGCTGAGTTCTGATTGAAATAGGCAATGACATAATTGAGGATTCAGTCACATCTTGCTAATAAGAAACAAATAGAGCTAAAACAGTTGAACTCTGCAGATATTTTATTTTAATGCATAAATAAATCCATTCTCTTATTATTTTTTCCAGCAAGAGTATAGATAAACTCCTTTGACCTTAAGAGGTAATATAGTGACAACTTTAAACATTGTGTAATAGATTGTTTTAATGATAGTGGGCTAAACACATGCAATTTCTCTCTCCTCTTTCTAAAGTGCCCCTTATCATGATACTAAGGAATGTAAATGCTGTAAAATCTTACTAAAAATGAACGAAGTATTTCACTAATTTCTGTATAGTGGGAGCAAATAGAAAGCAGACAAGAGGAGCCTGTAGCCTAGAACATGCAGAAAGCCTGTAGAAAAATAAGCCCAACACAGCTCCAGAACTATTCCATCTCTGAGGGGGCATAGAGGACCAAACGAGCAAGAGAGGGTAACATGCAGCTGAAAGTAAGTGATTCATTGAAGTCTAGTTTGGTTTTTGCTCTTCATAGAAAGAAAATAATGCAATCAACAAGCCCAGAGCAAATAAAATTGGTCCAAGAAACTGTGGTCCTATATGAAGTACATTAAATTTGATATGATATAAAGAAATTGTTAGGATGTGAGAAAGAATTGTAAACAAAGCTCTTTTCCTTTCATAATCATATGTCATAAAAATAAGAACTCCATGGAGACTAAAGAATTTAAAGAATTAAAACCATGAAGGCAATAGGGAAAATACATGAAAATGTGTTTATGGGGTTAAAAAAGCCATCCTCAAATTATACGAAAAGCAAAAGCCAAAATGGATCGGTTAAACTTGATTAGAATTAAGATAACATTTTAAGAGGAGAAAGAACATGAAAAAGCTAGACAATAAATGGTAACTGAACATATTTGAAGCATTCATGAAGCAAAGGGTTAATATTCAAATTATTTCAGAGATAAAATAAGGGAAATAACAAGATAAAATTAGAGCAAAATATATAATAGGAACCTTGCAGAAGATGGATTTTGAAGTTGTTCACTTTTCCCTAATGCAAGCAATGCTACAGTGAACACACTCTTATACACCTCTATGTTAAGATGTACAAGTGCTTCTCTGTAAGATACAGTGCTGAATTAAATTATTATTATACAATACAGATTATTAAAGGACACTGTGCACAAGTATTATTTGTTTGATTTTGTTATAGCATTTTGGGCAGTGCTACCAAATTCTCTTCCAAAATGGCTGTGTTAATTTACACTTTCTTCAACACTGTGTGAAAGTGTCCATTTCCTCCTATCCTTAAAGGATTTGCCTCTTTTTAATATAATAGTTGAATATAGGATCTTGCTAAGAGATTTTGTTTTTACTTGATTATCGGTTTCTGTGCTGGGTGGATGACTGTTCCCTTTTCTAAGAAATATTTTTCCTCTTGGGTTATTTGCTACCTGGATTTATCTTGCCCTTCTTTTACAGTATTCTATAATGTGTTTCTTTCATGCATTGGAGAAGGAAATGGCAACCCACTCCAGTGTTCTTGCCTGGAGAATCCCAGGGATGGGGGAGCCAGGTGGGCTGCCGTCTATGGGGTCACACAGAGTCGGACATGACTGAAGTGACTTAGCAGCAGCATAATGTGTTCTCTGCCTTTTAAACATCCTTTGCTTGAAGAAGAATGGCTATCTATTGCTTATAATCCATCAAGAGAGATTGACATATGCATATTATCTAGAAAAGTGGAGCTAACTGCCAGAATAACTCCAAAAGAAAATGTTTGAGACTGCCTTTAGAATAGTGAAACTTAAGACAGAAAACTACTCATTTTTATGATAAAACCCATTAGGTCATTTGATTTAAAAAAATATTCATACTTGCATTACTTTGGATTTATAAAATTGTTAAATTAGTAGAACGAACAATCAGTATATGACAAATTCTGGATATATCTTATTTCCTGTAAAAAATTAACCCTATGTAGGCCTCAATTTCCTAATATGCTCAATAAGAATAATAATACCCACCTCATAGCTATGTTCTAAAGTGAACTTTTTAAAAATGTCTAACCATTATTGGCCTATTTTCTCTTCCTACTCCTGTCAGTAACTTGATCCTTCTCTTTCAGATAATCTGTTAGATTGCCATTCAACTTCACTAAATTGACATTGTATCAGTACATTTATTCATTGCCTATAAGACAGTATTTTTATTTATTATTTTCTTTTTTTTATTTTACTTTACAATACTGTATTGGTTTTGCCATACATCAACATGAATCTGCCATGGGTGTACACATGTTCCCAATCCTGAACCCTTAAATGCTGTATGTAATTTCCTATCAAGGACACTTCAATTATGTTAGAGATAAATGATTTAATTGCTTTATAGATTCAGTCCGGCACTTTAAACCAACAATAAGAAACATGAGAAAAGAAAAATAACCCTACTATATTTGTTAATCACTGTAACCTATAAATACTTGTATTCAACACTAGAGCAGATGCTCAGATTAATAAGACATAATACATGCCATCAAAACACATGCATTTCAGTAAATAAGATACAATTATATTATTGATTAGCTGGCTTGCTCAGTCGTGTCCAATTCTTTGTGACCCCATGGACTGTAGCCTCCCAGGCTTATCTGTCCATGGAATTCTCCAGGCAAGAATACTGGAGTGGGTATATATTCCTTTCTCCAGGGGATCTTCCTGACCCAGAGATTGAACCTAGGTAACCTATGTTGCAGGCAGATTCTTCATTGTCTGAGCCACTAGAGAAGCCAAAAGAAGATACAAGGCAGGCATTTAAAAATACTATTAAAAATAAACAAAAGGAAATGCTATAGAAAAAATGAAAAAAGAGGGAAACTACTTGTCTGTAGAGATCTTTAAATGGTAATAGCCATTTGGGAAGGCTTTTATGGATAGGAAGGCTTTTCCTAGACAGAGACACAAATACCCCAGAAAACAGTGGCCAGAAAGACTTGTAGCATACATGGAGGATGGTGAGAATTCCTGGGTTGCCCAAGTAGGAAGAAGCAGTTGGTGATGATACTCAAAAAGGCTGCAGCTGGAGTGCCTGCATGCTTTGCATGTCAACGCCTGTCTTTTAAGCCTGTGAGTGCCCCTGTTCCTTTGTGTAGGTAACATCAGAGTGATTTTCTTCAGAGTGCTTCACTCCTTGTACCTTGTGGTCCAGTTTAGATTATCAATGGTATTACCTTTTATCCTCCTTCCCACCCCTTACCAAGAGGTTGACATGTAATCTCACCTAGGCCAACTAATCTGTCACTTGGGAATCTGAGTTTTGATCAAGGAGACATGCGGACTTTGCAAAGAACTACTGGAGCTAAATGAACTTCAGCACCAACATGCATAGGTTTTGAATCCCAACATCAGAATCTGCCCACTTTCTGGTCCTTCCAAAGGCCCCACTTGTCCTTTACTTTAGTAAGCCCCTTAGTAGGCTGCCAATAAATTTCCTGTGTGTGGCGGGGGTTGCGGGGGGGTAGGTTAATAGTTTTTGTTTTTCCTTTCGTTTTGCATAACTTAATCAGAATTGGTTTCTATTCACAACAAGCAAAAAGTTCCAGCTGATGAACATGTCTAATGGATCTGTACATAATCTGTAAACAATGAGGAGCAATTAAAATGTATTGAAGAGTAATATCATAAAGATGCAATTTAGGGAAAACTGAAATAGCAAGGAATTAGAATCAGAGGCAAGAGGAAGTGTAGTGTTTTGTGGAATTAAGAGGATTAGGAAGGAGAAGGCAATGGCACCCCACTCCAGTACTCTTGCCTGGAAAATCCCATGGATGGAGGAGCCTGGAAGGCTTCAGTCCATGGGGTCGCTGAGGGTCGGACATGACTGAGCGACTTCACTTTCACTTTTCACTTTCATGCATTGGAGAAGGAAACGGCAACCCACTCCAGTGTTCTTGCCTGGAGAATCCCAGGGACGGGGGAGCCAGGTGGGCTGCCATCTATGGGGTCGCACAGAGTCGGACACGACTGAAGTGACTTAGCAGTAGCAGAAGGCTATGAGACTTTATAGAAATAAAAGTGATAGTTTGGAGGAATGAACACTAAGCCTGAATTTGAATGCCAGTCCTGCCCAAATTCTGCTTGTTTAGGCAAGTTTTTTATACACACTGAACTCTTATTTCCAAATTTTCATTATGTAGACAGTAATATCTCTTCATTTTCATGGTTTGAGGATTTAAATGATATACAAAGTGCTAAAAGCTATTGTATTGTCATACAATAGGTACCAAATTAATTTCTGCATCAGTTTATAAGTTTAATAGGACCTAGAAAATGATTGTATCTGACATGTAAAGTAAGAGGCAAACTCTGACCTCAAGCTTTTGAATCTGAGAGATACAGTAGATGGACAACATATGGACAACATATGGACAATGAGGAGAAGTTGGTTTGGAAGTGGATGAATAAGAAATATTGCTTAAAATAAAAAGCTTAATTTTTAGCAGGCAGATTTTTGAGATAAACAGGAAATAATTTTTTTTTTTTCCTAGCCTTAAGAGAATGCTGAGGCTTAAAGAAAAGAATTTTAAAGATCATTACACCTGGAAAATTAGTGAGCGACTATGAAAAAAAAAAAAAAAGAAAGAAGAAAATATTGATGGTGAATTCCAGAATGTACTTATAAAAAAGGAGTGTGAAAAAGGAGAGTAAGTGAAGGAGACAGACAGGAATACAACATCACAACAGCACAGAAGCCAAAGAAAAGACTTCTAGACGCAGGTTTTACTTACTTCACTGCCTCAAGCATCTCATATGCTGCAGAAAGGATAAGAAATGTGGAGATTAAAAGAACTCCATTATATTGTCTCATTAGTGAGTCTTCTCAGAGGTTTGTTTCAGCCAATTCATAAAAGTAGAACTAGACGTCAGGCACTATGAGAATAATGCCTCATTTATATATTGGGACAGTTCTTATTTATACTTCACAAGTTGTTTTGAGAGTGGTATAGGGTATAGTAAAAAGGAAAAGCAAAGGCAAGCTGTCCACAAGTAAAATAATCAGTATAGGAATAATTTGGGAGTTATAACAGCAATTATAAGGTTAAAAGTAGTCAACCAAATTAATGTGTGAACAATTCCTAACAAAAGAAAAGGCATTTAGAAGCCACATACTCCAAATGCCAACACAGTGATTCCATTACATCTCTGCCAGTGGTCTCAATATTACAAACGTAGTTTTTTAATTTTTTTATTTTTTATTATTATTTTTTTTAATTTTTACTTTATTTTACTTTACAATACTGTATTGGTTTTGCCATACATTGACATGAATCCACCACGGGTGTATACGAGCTCCCAATCCTGAAACCCCCTCCCACATCCCACCCCAAATCCTCTCTCTGGATCATCCCCATGCACCAGCCCCAAGCATCCTGTATCCTGTATCGAACATAGGCTGGTGCTTTGTTCTTACATGATAGTATACATGTTTCAATGCCATTCTCCCAAATCATCCCACCCTCTCCCTCTCCCACAGAGTCCAAAAGTCCGTTCTATACATCTGTGTCTCTTTTGCTGTCTCGCATACAGGGTCATCATTGCCATCTTTCTAAATTCCATATATATGTGTCGGTATACTGTATTGGTGTTTTTCTTTCTGGCTTACTTCACTCTGTATAATAGGTTCCAGTTTCATCCATCTCATTAGAGCAGATTCAAATGAATTCTTTTAAATGCTGAGTAATACTCCATTGTGTATATGTACCACAGCTTTCTTATCCATTCATCTGCTGATGGACATCTAGGTTGTTTCCATGTCCTGGCTATTATAAACAGTGCTGCAATGAACATTGGGGTACATGTGTCTCTTTCAATTCTGGTTTCCTCAATGTGTATGCCCAGCAGTGGGATTGCTGGGTCATAAGGCAGTTCTATTTGCAGTTTTTTAAGGAATCTCCACACTGTTCTCCATAGTGGCTGTACTAGTTTGCATTCCCACCATCAGTGTAAGAGGGTTCCCTTTTCTCCACACCCTCTCCAGCATTTATTGCTTGTAGACTTTTGGATCACAGCCATTCTGACTGGTGTGAAATGGTACCTCATTATGGTCTTGATTTACATTTCTCTGATAATGAGTGATGTTGAGTATCTTTTCATGTGTTTGTTATGATAATATTTTTTAAATATATATTTTGGCTTGCACTATATTTTGGCAGCTTTGGGATTTCAGTTCCCAACCAGGGATTGAACCCAGGTCATAGCAGTGACAGTACTGAATCCTAACCATTAGACCACTGGGAAACTTGTGATTTAAAAAAATATCTTAATAAATTAAAAATAAACCACATAATCATAATCTTTAATATTGGAATTTTCTGATCTTGGTAAGCATTGAAATTAAAGACATGTTTTTACAGAATTTCCATGACAGTTAATTCCTTTATTATGTCAAGTTTCTCTAGAAATAAACTTCTTTCTCCTTCCAAAGACCCCATCAGATTTCTTTTCATCATGATAGTGTGTTCTTTTTTCCCATATATATATATATATATATATATATATATATATATTTAGCACTCTACATGCAATCATTACATATTTAATAATGTGGTAATTTCCTAAAACTCATTTTAAATAATGTACTTTATATTTGGTTCATTATAAACCCTCAAGAAGCTGAAGGGTAAAGAAGACAGGTTAGCAGTCATCTATTCTGAACCCTGAGGAATCAGTGACTGCATCACAGCTCTTGCACAGGACTTCTTGGTGTCCTTGCTGGGAGAGCATGACCAACTCTGACACTAGGAAAGAAGGTCCCAGGTTGTCCTCTGTGTCCTTCCCTGGATAACCATGGACTGAATCCACAATTTGCACTTATTATCTGTATGCATCCATTATTTTCCCTGATAAATATTCAGAAAAGACAACTAGACCAAAAAAAAATTAATAACAACACATAGAAAACTCTCAATCCCTACTTAGAAATTCAGTTACATTCAGTTACTTTTGCATCTGTGTCATGCTCAGTCATGCCCCAGTCTTTGTGACCCCAAGGACTATAACCCACCAGCCTCCTTTGCCCATGGAAATTTCCAGGTAAGAATACTGGAGTAGGCTGCTACTCCAGGGGATCTTCCCAACCCAAGGGGATCCTACTCCAGGGAATTTTCCCAACTCAAGAGTGGAGCCCATGTCTCTTGAGTCTCCTCCACTTAAACAGGAAGATTCTTTACCAATTGTGCCACCTGGGAAGCAGTTACTAATCTTTTCTGAGAGAAAAAAAAAAAGTGAGTGCTAGATTTGTTGATACATTGTTATGAAATTTCCTAGAGAAGATGATTAATTATTTCAAATAAGACTCTGAGTCAAGTCTTTTCTACTTTCTCATAGCTAAGTCTCAATAACCTTTCAAATCTAAGGTATTTATTTACCAGGAACTCGGCGGTAAAGTCTAGCACTGCCCTTGCGTGCATGCTCAGTCATGTCTGATTCTTTGCGACCCCATGGACTATAGCCCACCAGGCAATGGCACCCCACTCCAGTACTCTTGCCTGGAAAATCCCATGGACGGAGGAGCCTGGTGGGCTGCCGTCCATGGGGTTGCAAAGAGTTGGATACGACTGAGCGACTTCTTTCACTTTTCACTTTCATGCATTGGAGAAGGAAATGGCAACCCACTCCAGTGTTCTTGCCTGGAGAATCCCAGGAATGGTGGAGCCTAGTGGGCTGCCGTCTCTGGGGTCGCACACAACTAAAGCGACTTAGCAGCAGCAGCAGCAGCAGCCTCCTCTGTCCTTGGAATTCTCCAGGCAAGAATACTGGAATGGGTTGCCATTTCCTTCTCCAAAGTCGAGCACTAAAGTTCAGTTTATACTAACAAAACAAGAGGTGTCATGCTTAGCTGATTCAAAATTAAATACAAGCTTTTCATTCTATCATTGGGTATTTAGGGCCAAAACAAAATATTTGTATTGGCAATATTAAAAAAAAAAAAAAAGTCAAGTTTACAGGAATACCTGATCTTATTAACTTTATTTTCTTGTTAACTTTTTTCATTCACTTGCCCATTCATTGATTTAGCTAACATTTATTTTGCACTTAATATATTCTAGATAACTAGTAAAATATAAAGAAGGGAAATATGCTTCCCAAAGGACTTTATTAGGAAAAATTTCACCAAGAGGATCCTAATGAAACTGAGTCTGGAAGAAAAATAAAATTACATTTCCTTCCACAAAGACAAGAATGAAATTTTCTTTTTGTCATTGCCTTTGTCTCTTAAATTCTGCTGAAAAAAAAATAAATAAAAAACAGTAACAAAAATAATAATAATTAAATCTTTGTGAATACTTATTAAATGCCAGTATAAGATTTGGTCACTCTGGTCTAATGAATTAATTTTGCACAGCATAATTTTATTTATAAAAAATATTTTATACAGAAAACTTTAGCAGAGAGCCTCTACTGTGATGTCTACCAGTTTGGGATGATACCGGGCTGTTTGATGCATCAGGCATTTTGATTTCACATAGAAACCATAATTACATGTGTGTTTAACCTAAAGGCCCAGACAATTATCTTTTAACTGGAAAGCTTTTAAAACACGAAAATATGAAATTAAGAGCTTCTTAAATTTTCCATGCCCTCCCTCATCGCTGCTTACCTATCTCTCCATTTCTGTGTTGGTGTTTTCTTTAGGATAATAAAAAACAAAGAATTTAAACTGTACATGTAATAAAAAGATATAAAAAGAAGGAGAAAGAGGGTATAGGATGGAGATGTCTAAGATCGGTGCTGGCATTGTGCAAACAAAGAAATGATTTTCTGGGAGAAATAGCTCTGTCAGTTTCCTCCCTTATGAGAGCATTTCTAAAAGTGATACGCACATCTCACTGGACAGCTTCCATGGTCTGTGAGTGGGCCTTGCTCACCACTTTCTATTTTCTATGCAGTCTGATGATGTCAGGTTTAGATTTCCAAAATCTAAGCTCTGGGCTCATGTCAGCTTATGAGTGAGTTCCTTTTGTTTCAACATTTGCAAACATACCTATACTCAGTTCTCATCCAGGGCGAACAAAAGCTGTGCTGGTAGGGAGACACATTTCAACAAGATGCAGCTAGACCTTAGTCTTCCATCCTTCTGACACATGCATGGGAATTCACACTATGGATTTTAACATTTCCTTTTGTTCTAAGCAACAGGGAATGGACGTACTTTTCTTTGAATTGTCTAGTTTGTGTAAATCTTCTGTGGCTTTAGATTTGTTTCCTTTAATCCAAGTATATATAAACATGTGGTCTTTAAAAACAAATTAAGAAGAAGCAACCATTACTGATTCAAATGTTTTCAATTTAGGAGGTTACAGATCAGAAACATCTCCTTAGCTTGATGGCTAGTGAGCTGCAGTCCAGATATTGGAGGAATACAGCAGTGGGTAGTAGGTATGAGCCTCTCCCTTCCTATCCTTTTTCCCACTGTGCGTGTGTGTTTCAGGATTCTTACCTGACATGGAAGTAAATCTGAAAGTAGAAAGGCATTAAAATTATATAACTCCATGAAATGGAATTACTTATTTCAAGCATATGAAGTACTTTTGGAAAGCAAACCTTATTTCATCTCCAGGTGCATGGGAAGGACAAAGAAAAAGATTTATTTTATATAGGATATTGGAGAAATAAAATAACCTGTAATATCACAGAATAATGCACAGTATGTTTAGATAGCTAACCAATAACTCAAAGGCTATACTTCCATAAAATATAGAATAATGCTCATATCACTTATTTTTAAACCAATAATAATAAGAATTCCTGATAATCTGTTAAAAATTCCAGGAGAACAGAGATGGTGGCATGCTAACAGTCATCACAGTTACCATTAAGAGCAAAGCAAGATGCTAATATTTATCATTTTTTCTCTCCAATTTTATCTGATGCACTGAACACTTTAATGAACCCAAGAAAGCATATGTTCAATGACTGAACATGTTGATTTAGATGAAAGTGTGGGAGTGTTCTCAGGCACAAACATCTTCAGTCACAGGATCTTGTCTTCCTAACTCCTTACTTTAATGTGTTTTAAACTATAGTTTGAAAACCAACATTAGCTCTAGAAATAAACTTAGCAGGATAGAACATTTTTTTCCTTTCATGAAATAAACAAAGTAGAATAGAAATTAGTAAAGTGAATCTCATGTATAATAAAAAGGTAAATATAGTTTTCAAAATCTTCTGTTTCAGAAATGTGTGTGTCTGTGTGTGTGTGTGTACTGAATCTCAGGGTAAAATATATGTCTCACTGAGAATCATCTCAAAAAGGATTGAAAACTACTGCATTATACATACTAGCCCTTCAGACAAGAGCAAACTATAACTTCTGTTTCCTTTTATGAGGAAACTGAAGCTAAGAAAGGAGAGGTGAATTGTTTATGATTTCCTAGGTATCACATGTAAGAACTGAGATCCTACTTGTGTTGTTAAAATGATAATCGCTATGTTTTCTTATCAGGCATATAAATCTATCTATCTTATCAGTTATGTCTTGGCCACGTGTTGATATGTGTGTATGTGTGTGTATCTCTAATTATAAGGAAAATAAGAATAAATCATATCCATTCCTACTGTAATTAGTTTCTAAGTAATATTTTCTTATTCTTCAAATTGATGCAAAATCTTTTGTCCACAGTTTGTCATTGATTTTTTTTTTTGTATGTTGTTGCCAGTCTGAGGAATCCATAGCAAATCTCATCTATTGATATGACACTGATGATAGATAGTTTCAGTATCAGTCGTTTTGAAAGTAATAGGGCCTGTCTGTAAAGATCATCAAGTCTGTCTTTTCACATTTTAGCTTTGGGCCTTCTAGAAGCTTGGCAAATCTCCATGGTCAGTATATGCATACTTTAGAGTTATTCATATAAAATTAATGAAGTTTATAAAATTTCTCATTTAATTCTCATTAAACAATCTTAAATGCTTTGGTATTATCTTCTCTGCAGCCTTTCATTCATTCACTTAAGTTTCCAGGAACTTCTATTAAGCATTTCTCCCTGAAAGATATTTTGCTAATCACTGGATTGATACAAATAACAAAAAAACCCTTTTTGTAGAACTTTTTTCTTTCTTTTTAGTGGCAAGAATATTTAGAGTTTTTGATGATGGGGAAAAAAAGCAAACAGAGATCTGAAAGCAACATTTCTGTTAAAATTGTCTTTTCTATTTCAGACATAGTTTTATAATTCTCTTTTCTATTTCTATTTATGCCTTGCTAGGATTCTAGGATGGTCAGTTTATGCCCTTCCTCATTGACTCCTTTCTTTGGATGATAGAACAACCTCCAAAAAGATGGTCTCTTAATTAAAGTTGTTGAATATTTATTGGTAATCTGCTAAGCAAAATGGAAAATATATTAAAAGAAGGAAAGAGAACAGAACAGAATAAATCACATAGCTATAATAAAATCAAGGACATTCTTCTAGGAATAATTTAAATCATTATTAATTTGTAATTCTAATATGCCTCCATGACAGATCCATAGTGGATCAGGGGTCAAGACTCCTTCTCTTATTATCAATTAATATTTAGAAAACTTAAAGCTATTTATATAGAAACATTCCATGGATTCATTCTTTCCTTTCACATGTGTAATTTCCTAAAACCAAAAAAGGACTGACTTAGTTGCCAAGCAACAACTAAAGTATTAGGAGTGGATCCAGAGACACAGCTCTTGAATCAAATAATCAAAGGTTTTAAAACAAAGAAGTGCAATAGTGAAAGTACTCATTAAGTTATATGTTTTAGGGAAAAGATGGAAATGTCAATTCTAGCTTAGCTGTTGGATGATTTTTGTAAGCAGTTTGTTTTTTAAAATATTATTAGATTTTAAAAAAGCAAATCAACTTAATGAGTCTTTTTCTTACAAACATTGATGGTTTGTAAACTACTTGACTTGAATGCAGAAAGTTTTATTTGAAGTGAATTTTTAATCCAGTCAAAGAGAAACAGTGAAGGACAGAGAAAAAAAATCCAGTGAAGAATGTATTTTTTAAAATTGTATATAGAAGTTATAAAGAAATTGCAAATTAATATCACACAGGTCAGCATCTTGGAGAAAGCACATTCTTGGATTTATGTAACTGGTAAAAGAAAATGCCAGATTGCATACCTGAATAAACTCTAATCTTACTCATCAAGCACATGTTCAAAATTGTAGGCAAAATGGACATACTTTGTTTTGTCTTAAGCCTCATACATTGTAGGTTTATAGGATTAAACAGTCCAAATGGAAATTAAGATAATTTTGTTGCTATAAAATATCAGTGACAACAGGATAAAGCAGAGGGGGACTGAGAGAGACTGATTGGAGCCTTCAGTCCAGGGCATCTATGCTACTCCAGAAGGTGAGAAATTGCTACGATGATAAAAGAAGGAGAGATCAGAAATTAATGAGATTATGAAGGGGTTTTTGACACATTTCTATGTAAGGGGGCAAGTTCATCAAGGGAGATAGCACAGTGGTTAAGGGGATCAATGTATTTGGGGATCAAAAGATCTGGATTCAAACCTTGGCTCTTGCAGTTTCTAGTTTTACGTATTTGCATAAATTAATTCAGTACTCCTTAAATTTACAGCTCTCTTTGTTGTGGCTATTTTATTATTATGTTGCTAATTTTTATTAATATTGTATATCACCAAAGAGAAAGAGGGAAAAAAAATGAATCAAGAAACTTAGTGCTAGTGACACACTTCGGGTTTTCAGCTAGTGTAAATAGTCCCCAGGATGTAGGTTAACAGTAATTTGTTTCTATATGGTTTAATGCCAAGAAAAGGCAAAGAGAATGCAGATATTTATAGAGAAAATTAAATAAGCAAGTTCATGTAATAAGTAAGTTCTGACAATTGTAATAAAATGCGTCAAAAGACTTGTCTCTATTTCACCAGTGAGGGATATTAAAAATCTGATCATACACTGCCTTAGGATTTACCAAATACTGTTTAAATAGCAACAAAAAAAACATGGCTCCAGATGGAGCAAATATTTTGATAATGCTTTGACTCCAAATTGAAGAGGAATCAGTCAGAATTCTCAGGACCTGAATTCTAAATACCATTACAAATATTTAAGATTTTCCCCCCTTCATCCACAATGCAACTATATATTAAGGCAGGCTTATGCCACTTATTACTAGAATTCTTTAAATTGTTTAAAATTTATATTTAATTATAGAAAGCAACACATCAATTCATTTGGTTATAAAATTTTATAGATTTTAAAAATGTTTTCCATGATATGTCCCCCACTGCTTTCTATTTGTAGACATATAACCACACTTAGCAGAGAAGGCGATGGCACCCCACTCCAGTACTCTTGACTGGAAAATCCCATGGACAGAGGAGCCTGTAAGGCTGCAGTCCATGGGGTCACTGAGGGTCGGACACGACTGAGCGACTTCACTTTCACTTTCATGCACTGGAGAAGAAAATGACAACCCACTCCAGTGTTCTTGCCTGGAGAATCTCAGGGACGGGGGAGCCTAGTGGGCTGCCGTCTCTGGGGTCGCACAGAGTTGGACACGACTGAAGCAACTTAGCAGCAGCAGCAAGCACACTTAGAAATATATCCACGTACACACGTGTATGCTAAGTCACTTCAGTCATGTTTCACTCTTTGCGACCCTATGGACTGTAGCCCACCAGTCTCCTCTGCCCATGGGATTCTCCAGGCAAGAATGCTGGGGAGGATTGCTCCAGGGGATCTTCCTGACCCAAGGATCAAACCCTTCTCTCTTATGCCACTTGCATTGGCAGGCGAGTTCTTTACCACCAGTGTCACATGGGAAATCCAATGTATACACACACACACACACATACACACAACCTAATTATTTTAAGAAGTTAAATAATAGTACATGTTATAATTATTATAATTATAATTATTTATAATAATTATGTTATAATTATTTTCCATTTAATAAAACCTTACATTATATTCTTGCTGTCTGTTGTTAGTAACAAACTACCCTGAACCTAAGTGGTTCAACACAATAACAGTCATACTGTTTGCTCTTAAATCTGTAATTGGGAAAGGGCTTGGAGAGAAGGGTCCTGTAAACACCATGTGGCATCATCTGGGGTGGTTTCACTAATGGCTGCTTAATCTGCTTCCAAGATGGCTAATCCACATGGCTGGCAAATTGATAATAACTGTTGTCTGAGATCTCAGAAGGCCAATCAAAAATTGTCACTGAACCCGGGAAGTCAAACAGCCTTCTATACACAGGACTCTGTCAGTCAGCAAAGGCACAAACCCAGCTCAGGTTTATTAAGTTGGGAGACAGACTTTCTCTAGACATGACAGAGTAATATTTTTCTGAAACTTTGTGTGCAATGGTATTTTTACAGTCATCTTGAAAAAATGCAATGTATCACAGCTTATTTCCAAATCTTTCAGTGTATACTATTGCATACCTCTTAGTGGAGGTGATAAATATTTCTCTATTAACTGAAGTGGCTATACATCCCAGTATTTTTACTCTGTCAGTCACCTATCAATCTACCAATCAATTTTCTATCAAGTCATTGAAATATTTATCAAAAAGCAATACATAATCACAGTATATTAGAGGTTCAATTTTCAAAAAATTCACACTGGATTTTCTTTTCATTTTTTTTGGCCAGTCCTTTGGGAGAAAATGATATCTCATTGGCTTAGTTTACATTTCCTTAATTATTATTTGAGTTAAGCAATTTTCATAGCTATTACTAACTTTAATTTTCCTTTTTGTGTCTTATTGAGTATTTTTCACATCTCACTAGGATTTTTAATAAATATGCAAGACTATTTTATGATGATGTCTTTTTTTACTACTATATAATTTATTTTATGAAATACAAATAATTTTCTAGTGTTTTGTTTTACACTTTTATTTTCTACACTTTTTACAGAGTTCTATGATATGTAAATAAGTCTACAGGCTCTGAATTTATTTTCTATTATGCTTTTGTATTGTATGGCTTGCATGAAAAAGCCTTACATAACACACACCACTACTCTAAAACCAAGTTTAACTTTACTTTCTTCTAATCAGTGAAAAGTTGTTTTTAAATGTTCATCTTTTAGTCTGAGTTTTACTTGTGAATGATGAAAAGTAGGTGAACATGTTTTTTCCTGAGAGGCAGTTAATTATTACATATCTATAGCATAATTTATTGATAGATCACATTTGCTTCCATGTACTGAAAATATCACTATTATTATTCATACTTCTTTTCATATATAATAATTCTATAAGGTCCCATTACTTCATGGGAAATAGGTGGAAAAACAGTGGAAACAGTGTCAGACTTTATTTTCTGGGCTCCAAAATCACTGCAGATGGTGACTGCAGCCATGAAATTAAAAGACACTTACTCTTTGGAAGAAAACCTATGACCAACCTAGATAGCATATTCAAAAGCAGAGACATTACTTTGCCGACTAAGGTCCGTCTAGTCAAGGCTATGGCTTTTCCAGTAGTCATGTATGGATGTGAGAGTTGGACTGTGAAGAAGGCTGAGCGCCAAAGAATTGATGCTTTTGAACTGTGGTGTTGGAGAAGACTCTTGAGAG
>SJYT01026071.1:136620-154073 GCA_006410635.1 Cephalophus harveyi
CTCCAGTAGCATATTGGGCACCTACTGACCTGGGGAGTTCCTCTTTCAGTATCCTATCATTTTGCCTTTTCATACTGTTCATGGGGTTCTCAAGGCAAGAATACTGAAGTGGTTTGCCATTGCCTTCTCCAGTGGACCACATTCTGTCAGCCCTCTCCACCATGACCCGCCCGTCTTGGGTTGCCCCACGGGCATGGCTTGGTTTCATTGAGTTAGACAAGGCTGTGGTCCTAGTGTGATTAGATTGACTAGTTTTCTGTGAGTATGGTTTCAGTGTGTCTGCCCTCTGATGCCCTCTTGCAACACCTACCATCTTACTTGGGTTTCTCTTACCTTGGGCGAAGGGGTATCTCTTCACGGCTGCTCCAGCAGAGCACGGCTGCTGCTCCTCACCTTGGATGAGAGGTGTCTCCTTACCGCTGCTCTTTCACATGGGATAGCTCCTCTAGGCCCTCCTGCGCCCGTGGTATACATACTATAAAATTCACCCTTTAAAGTGTACAAATGTATTGCATGTAGTGCATTCAGAGTTGCACAACTATTATCAGTGTCTAACTCTAGAACACTTCATCCCCTCCCAAAAGAAGCATCAAGCCCAATACCAGTCAGACCCAATTCTCCCCCACTTCTGGGCCTGGGCAACCACTAATCTATTTTCCATTTCTATCAATTCACCTACTCTGAATATTTCATATAAATGAAATTAAATAAAATGCAGCTTTTTGTGTGTGGCCTCTTCACTTAACATATTTTCAGGACTGATCAATATCACTGCATGTATCAAGGACAGCTCCATGTTGATGTATTTTTTTCATGTTGATGTATGTATTATACTTTTATAGAATATTTTGACATCTAGCAGTATAAATCATTAATTATTGTTCTTGCTTAAAATGTTCTTAGTGGCAACCAAACATTTCTTTTCCCTGTGTAAATTGTATATGTGGGTAGCAATAAGTTTATTGGACTTGATTTGAGTTGTATATTAACTTGAGTATAACGGTTAATTTTCAGTATCAACTCTGCTTATATGTGTACATGAAATAGTCCTCTATTCAGGTCAAGATTTCTTTTATGCTAAAGACTCATAAGTTTCTCCACTGTGAAAATTTCTTCTCAAGTAAATTACAAAGCATTATTTATTTTTAGTTACTATTGGAGTTAACATCTTTTTTCCTGTAATATAATTGGTTATAATAATTATATTATTTAAAAGTAGTTTTCATTCCTTTCCAATATTTATAATTTTTATTTTTGAAATATTAACTTTTTTCCCACTAGTAAAGCAGTAATTATAAACTAGGTTCTGTTTTGTTTCCCTAAGGAGATATTTGTCAATGTTGAGACATTTTGATTGTCATGACTGGGAGATATAACTCACATCCAGTGATTAGAAGTCACATAAACCATATAGAACAGTCTCCCACACAAAGAATTATCCAGTCTATAATAGAATGCCAAAGTTACAGACCCTGAGTCAAAACATTCAGTGCAAGTCAAATAGCAGTAATAATAGAAAGTGAAAGTGAAGTCACTCAGTCATGTCAGACTCTGTGACCCCATGGACTGTAGCCTACCAGGCTTCTCTGTCCATGGGATTTTCTGGGCAAGAGTACCAGAGTGGGTTGCCTTTACCTTCTCCAGGGGATTTTCCTGAACCAGGGATCAAACCCAGGTTTCCTGCATTGCAGGCAGACACTTTCCCCTCTGAGCCACCAGGGAAACAGTAATGATAGCAGTTACCTTATGTTGCTCCTGGATTTACTTATTGTATCAGTAATGTTTGTTCTTGGTTTCTAATAGGTGAGCTTTATGAAATTTTAAAAGTGTCTTTCTATTCTTAATTTGCTAATATAATATTGCATTTTTGTGCTTTAATCAAGAGTAGATGTTGAATTTATTATTATTCCCAAAACTGATGAGATGGTCATGTGATTTTTTTAAAAACTATCAATTTATTCTAAAAGCCACTTATTGATTTCTTTTTTTTTTTTTTGGCTGTACTGTACAGCCTGCAGGATCTTAGTTCCCCAACCAGGGATCAAAACCCATAACTACTGCAGTGGAACCTCTGAATCCCAAAAACTGGATAGCCAGAGAAGTCGCCTACCTTAATTTATTAACATAGTATAACAAATAAATGGATTTCCTAACTCAGTAAGTAGATTGTCTAAACTCATATCCCTAGAATAAATCCTATTCATTTCTCTAAATATATTTCTGAATTCTATTTGCTTTTTTTTTTTTTTTTGTAGTCTAGGTTTATTAGCAAAAATGACCTATAGTATTTGTATGTGTGTTTGTGTGTATGTAGCCTCCCTGGTGGTTCAGTGGTAAAAGAATCCCTCTGCTAATGTAGGAGAGGCTGGTTCGATCCCTGGATGGGGAAGATCCCCTGGAGATTAAAATGGCAACCCACTCAAGTATTCTTGCCTGGAAAATTCCACAGACAGAGGGTCCTGGGGGGCTTCAGTCCATGGGATCACACCATAATTGGACATGATTTAGCAACTAAAACAATGTGGTGCAGTGGTAAAGAATCCACCTGCCAGTGCAGGAGATGCAAGAGATGATGGTTCAGTCCCTGGGTTGGGAAAATCCTCTGGAGAAGGAAATGGCAGCCCACTCCAATATTCTTGCCTGGAAAATCCCATGAACCAGAGGAGCTTGGCAGGCTACAATCACAAAGACTCAGACACTACTAAGTAACTGAGCACACAAACATAATACAGTCTCATAAAGCTGTATATTCATATTCTTTCACAATGAGATTTGGAAGTTACTTGAACTTTTTTAAAATGAGTTTTTAAACTAATTTTTATGCTGTGATATTATAATATATGCTATAATTGTCTATGAATTGAAAGATTGCTATAATGTGAATGACAAGGATTCCCTGAGAATTTTTGCAACTTATTCATAAAACTATTTGATAATGGTGCCATTTTTAAAGATAGAATTTTAAATAAAAATAATATACTAGAAAATACATTATAAAAGATTGCTTCTGATGTTTCAATTAGATGCTTTAAATATATTAAGGCATTTAATTTCCTTAACAATCCTGTGAGATACTTGCATTAATACTATTATACAGATGAAATACTACTGTACCCTAAATTTAAGTAACTGTTTTTAGGAATCTTTGTTTATTCTATTAACAAGCCCAAGAATTCAAATTATTTTCATTGAATTCCAATGACAAACAACTGTTGGGATTTTCTGTCTAAAGACATCTCTTGACCAAGTTAAGTTACAAAAATGTGACTTGAATCAGATTTTAGTTAATTCTTCCAAAGTCCTAGGTTCCAGATTTGGCTGTATAGCATGCTAGTTGTACAATTTTGATCAGAGAATTTTCCCTATATGATCTCAACTCTCTCATGTAATCTGAAGCACCATGAATAGATGATGTCTTGGGGGCCCTTTAGATGTATAAAACTTAGTAGATTTTCAACCAGTGTTTGGCTACAATAGCTGTGCAGCAACAAATATTTGAAAAATGGACAAACATATGAGCCAGGCATGCAATGGATTCAACTAAAGAAGGCCTATGTATTGCTTGGGTAAGAATTTTACACTTAGCCAGAATTCCAAAGTGGTTTAGAAGTCAGATGTATTAAATTATTAGAGCAAGAATGTGCTTCTAATATGCTAACTTTCATTCTTTGCTAGTGTTTAGCCAGAGAACTGTTTTGTGAAGAAATCTGAGGTTACTTCTGGACTTGGTAGAAAATAACATCTGTCATGGACATGGAATGTGAGAGTGGCGGCACACTGTCACTCATTTATCTCTACTCCAGATTTACATGTCTATCTGTGTATCTATCTAAATACATATGCACAGCTTTTGTGATGTAAATAGCAAATCATATATTGTGAGCAAAAAGCAAAGAATCTTCCCTGAATCACCTCTGAAAAAAATAAATAATGTGCCAGTCATAGACAGAGATTAGCCTTAATGTTTATGTGTTAATAAGTCAGGATGATTTACAACATGTTTACTTTTCAACAGAAACAACATTCTCTTTTAAGAGGATGCTACAAAATGCCTTATTCTGTGACAGAGTCAAAAAGTAATTCCCTTTTTCTTGCTGCTCAGCTGAACATAAATATCATGCTTAAAAATATCATTTGATTTTTGAACAGAGAAATATTCAAAGAGTTCTCTAGAGTCCAATTCCTTAATCAAATGTTTGATGAGGAGATTTTTTTTGTTCTTGGAGATTATGCTTCTCACTAGAGTAGAAGTATTTTCACAGCTTAAAATGACAAGTAGTAGCCCTGTATTAAGAAATACTGATTACTAGAGTTTGAATAAGGATTATATTTTTTTCAATATCTGTAGCTAACTAACCTATAAATAAAATACTAAAAAATATGAAATGTTCTTCACATTTCATTAGAGCAAATTTCTTTCCTTTCTTTCTTTTTTATTCTAGAGTGAATATATAAATCTAGTTAACTATAGATCATAAGTACCATTTTGAAATGTACACCTTTTCAAAAGATAATTTATGTGAGCCATCATAGTCAAAAATAATAAATACATATATGTATATACCAATGTTGGACTTCATTGTTATACCTAAACCCAAGGGTCTATATTTAACTATTTGGGGAAAGCAGAACAAAGAAATCAACACAGTTGCAGCTCATCATATAAATATGTCCCAATCGCTTAGTTCCTTTGTAAAGCCGAGTTAATAATAACTGGATTTCATCACAGATGAAATTAATATAGACATCACTGTTGTAATCATATTCAAATCTAGATCTGATAGATAGAGTGCCTGATGAACTATGGACAGAGGTTCATGACATTGTACAGGAGACAGGGATCAAGACCATCCCCATGGGAAAGAAATGCAAAAGGCAAAATGGCTGTCTGGGGAGGCCTTACAAATAGCTGTGAAAAGAAGAGAGGCAAAAAGCAAAGGAAAAAAAGAAAGATATAAGCATCTGAATGCAGAGTTCCAAAGAAGAGCAAGAAGAGATAAGAAAACCTTCTTCAGCAATCAATGCAAAGAAATAGAGGAAAAGAACAGAATGGGAAAGACTAGAGATCTCTTCAAGAAAATTAGAGACACAAAGGGAACATTTCATGCAAAGATGGGCTCTTTAAAGGACAGAAATGGTATGGACCTAACAAAAGCAGAAGATACTAAGAAAAGGTGGAAAGAATACACAGAAGAACTGTACAAAAAAGATCTTCATGACACAGATAATCACGATGGTGTGATCACTCACCTAGAGCCATACATCTTGGAATGTGAAGTCAAGTGGGCCTTAGAAAGCATCACTATGAACAAAGCTAGTGGAGGTGATGGAATTCCAGTTGAGCTATTTCAAATCCTGAAACATGATTCTGTGAAAGTGCTGCACTCAATGTGCCAGCAAATTTGGAAAACTCAGCAGTGGCTAGAGGACTGGAAAAGGTCAGTTTTCATTTCAATCTCAAAGAAAGACAATGTCAAAGAATGCTCAAACTACCACACAATTGCACTCATCTCACACGCTAGCAAAGTAATGCTCAAAATTCTCCAAGCCAGGCTTCAGCAGTATGTGAACCATGAACTTCCAGATGTTCAAGCTGGTTTTAGAAAAGGCAGAGGAACCAGAGATCAGTTCCAACATCCACTGAATCATGAAAAAAGCAAGAAAGTTCCAGAAAACCATCTATTTCTGCTTTATTGACCATACCAAAGTCTTTGACTGTGTTGCTCACAATAAACGGTGGAAAATTCTGAGAGAGATGGGAATACCAGACCACCTGACCTGCCTCTTGAGAAATCTGTATGCAGGTCAGGAAGCAACAGTTAGAACTGGACGTGGAACAACAGACTGGTTCCAAATAGGAAAAGGAGTACGTCAAGGCTGTATATCGTCACCCTGCTTATTTAACTTATATGCAGAGTACATCATGAGAAACGCTGGGCTGGAAGAAACACAAGCTGGAATCAAGATTCCCGGGAGAAATATCAATAACCTCAGATATGCAAATGACACCACCCTTATGGCAGAAAGTGAGGAGGAACTAAAAAGCCTCTTGATGAAAGTGAAAGAGGAGAGTGAAAAAGTTGGTTCAAAGCTCAACATTCAGAAAACAAAGATCATGGCATNCCTGTCTCTTATACACATCTAGATGTGTATAAGAGACAGCCCTTATGGCAGAAAGTGAGGAGGAACTAAAAAGCCTCTTGATGAAAGTGAAAGAGGAGAGTGAAAAAGTTGGTTCAAAGCTCAACATTCAGAAAACAAAGATCATGGCATCTTGTCCCATCACTTCATGGGAAATAGATGGAGAAACAGTGGAAACAGTGTCAGACTTTTTTTTTTGGAGGGGGGGTTCCAAAATCACTGCAGATGGTGATTGCAGCCATAATATTAAAAGATGCTTACTCCTTGGAAGGAAAGTTGTGACCAACCTAGATAGCATATTAAAAAGCAGAGATAATACTTTACCAACAAAGTTCCATCTAGTCAAGGCTATGGTTTTTCCTGTGGTCATGTATGGATGTGAGAGTTGGACTGTCAAGAAAGCTGAGCACCAAAGAATTGATGCTTTTGAACTGTGGTGTTGGAGAAGACTCTTGAGAGTCCCTTGGACTGCAAAGAGATCCAACCAGTTCATTCTAAAGGAGATCAGTCCTGGGTGTTCTTTGGAAGGACTGATGCTAAAGCTGAAACTCCAATACTTTGGCCATCTCATTCAAAGTGTTGACTTATTGGGAAAGACTCTGATGCTGGGAGAGATTTGGGGCAGGAAAAGAAGGGAATGACTGAGGATGAGATGGCTGGATGTTATCACTGACTCGATGGACATGAATTTGGGTGAACTTCGAGAGTTGGTGATGGACAGGGAGGCCTTGCATGCTGCAATTCATGGGGTTGCCAAGAGTCGGTCTCAACTGATTGACATAACTGAACTGAACTGAACTGAAATATACAGCAGGATTGTCCATATTATGAGAACGATATGCCTACACCTGAAATTGGTAAAATCAAGGCACCAGGTGGAGTCTTTTAATAGAGTATAGACATAGAAGGGGCTTCCCAGATAGCTCAGCTGGTAAAGAATCCACCTGCAATGCAGGACGCCCCGGCTTGATTCCTGTGTCAGGAAGATCCTTTGGAGAAGGGATATGCTACCCACTCCAGTATCTTTTGGCTTTCCTTGTGGTTCAGCTGGTAAAGAATCCTCCTGAATGTAGGAGACCTGGGTTTGATCCTTGAGTTGGGAAGATCCCCTGGAGAAGGGAAAGGCTACCCACTCCTGTATTCTGGGCTGGAGAATTCCATGGACTGTATAGTCCATGGGGTCACAAAAAGTCAGACATGACTGAGCGACTTGCACTGCACATAGACATAGAAAATGAGAGAATACCTTTGATTCAAAACATTTTGTGGCTCTTTAAATTTCCTAGATTTAGTTCCAAACTATTCACTGCTCAAAGTTCTATAATATCTTACCTAACCTCAGTTTACCTATTTATCATTAGTTTACATTAATTCCCTATTCAAATATGTAAATCTAATCAAACTGATCTGTTCTTTGTGCCCTAATCAATTCATATATCAGTGTTTTAGTATGAAAAGTCTTATTTTCCTTATCTGATTTTGTAAGTTTCATCCCTTCTTTAAGGTATATTGTCAAGAACTGTAAAGAATCTCTACTTAAAAGCTAACATGTTAGTCTACCAGAGTTTCATGTTGACAGAAGACACAAAGTTCCTGGGTCAGAGACAAAAGACTTTATTACTCAAAGCATAGCGAACTTCAGGACCTTCATGTTTGCACAGGTTTCCTTGACCCCAGATCTCATAAAGGCAATATAGAACAACTCAGGTGGATGTTATGTACATAGAGGATTTGTGCCAAAGCCAAGAAATTCAAGATTAAGAGGTATAAATCTTTTAAAATGGATACAAGCAAGGCTAACCAAACTTTGCCCCAGAAGGAAGTATTATTTTTAACATATTGGACAGCCTTCGATTCTGGATAGAGAGATATTATTTCTGCATTTCATGACTGTTCAGTATACAAGCATCCTTATAAAGATGGTCCAGAACAAAAGCTATATGTATAAACAGCTTGTGGTCATTGAAGGGAATTTGCTATGCACAGGACTGTACTATAATTAATGGGGCTTCTTTGAAAAATAAGAATAACTTTCTCATCACCTCCAGGTGAGGGGCTGGGAGCAGTAAAATGTACATCCTGGAAAGACATCTTGAAAACAAGATGTTGAAGTACTGATGTGACTGATGGAAAACCATTAGTGACTGTGCCCATAACCAGAGCTTCCAGGGAGTTGCTGAGAAAGGGTATCACTAGACAAAGTGCTAAACAAAGTCATGAAAGGCCTGAAGGTTTGATACTGAGGACTGTGCATTGTATATCTTTATCCCCGATCTGAGATTGTAAAGAACAGATATCTCTACAGCAGGAATAAGGAAGTAGAAGTTAATAATAAAAGTCATGCAAGGTTTAGGATCTGGGCTTTTGCCTGCAAATGGCATCAGCCACCTGATTCCCACTTTATCTCTGAGTCTTAATTTTCCTTATTCTTCTGCAGCACGACTCCCTCAGATTGGTTCACTGTTGGGCTGGTCCCTACAGTTGTAAGATTTGAGAAATAAAGAAGGTGGTTAGATGACATCACTCAATCAATAGACATGGGTTTGAGCAAATTCCAGGAGAGAGAAGGACAAGGAAGCTTGTCATGCTGCAGTCCATGATGTTGCAAAGAGTTGAACACGACTTAGTGACTGAACAACAACAACATGAAGAAGTACCTCCCAACATCTATTACTCTCATGAAGCTTCCCTTACTGCCCAAGTCCTGTCCCCTCTACTTTTTCTGGGCTTCCATGAACACTTAGTGGATCTCCTACATTTGTACCTTATCATCAATGACAAACAGAGACAGTATATTAAAAAGCAGAGACATTACTTTGCTGTTCAGTAAAGGCTATGGTTTTTCCAGTAGTCATGTATGGATGCAAGAGTTGGACTATAAAGAAAGCTGAGCACCAAAGAATTGATGCTTTTGAACTGTGGTGTTGGAGAAGATTTGTGAGGGTCCCTTGGACTGCAAGGAGACCAAACCAGTCAATCCTAAAGGAAATCATCCCTGAGTATTCAGTGGAAGGACTGAAGCTGAAGCCAGAGCTGCAATATTTTGGCCACCTGATGCAAAGAACTGACTCATTGGAAAAGACCCTGATGGTGGGAAAGATTGAAGGCAGGAAGAAAAAGGGGGTGACAGAGGATGAGATGGTTGGATGGTATCACCAACTCGATGGACATGAATTTGAGCAAGCTCCAGGAGTTGGTGATGAACAAGAAAGCCTGTTGTGCTGCAGTCCAAGGAGTCACAAAGAGTCAAACGTGACTGAGTGACTGAACTGAAATAATCAATTCGAGTATGTTTAGTACAATGTCTAGCACCTCCTGAGCATGTAATGCATGCCAACTATGCTCACTGTATTAGCTTCATTCTGGGTATATGACTATCTCACAACAGAGAGAATAAATCATTTGATGATAAGAACAGAATCTTTTAATAATCTCAGTGACTAGCACAGGCAGAAGGAGCATGAGCATGTACCTAAATTCTTCAGAGTCTTCTTTCAACTGAAATTATCCCCAAAGTTCTTAAGCTATCTTTCTAAAAACATGAGAGTCTAAAGGACTTATACTCTTTGCTCCAGAATTGCTTAATGATCAAAGTCAAAACATTCTACTATTCCAGCTTCTGAATGATTGGATGGCTTCAGTTCACCTGGCTCTCTTGAACACTGAATAGATTGATTCAGCTCTTGTTTTTGATATATGCCTAAACCATTTGGTCTGTCAAAGATTTCCTAGATTTGTGACCTTAGATATCACTGTATCTCACATATAGTCCTTATTTTATCTAGAAATCATATCTTCTCACTGTTACAGGGCATGTTAACATCTTTCTGGATGCATTTTGACCTCATTCAATTTATCTACACTCTGCTTAACAAACAACATTTAGTTGAGTTGAGTTGAATTATCTATATCCTAGCAACAACTGATCATCACATTTCCCTAACATCTTCAGCTTTTCCTTTCCGGTAGCAATATAAAATGGTGCCAAAGAGTTCAAGCCCTGGGCACTCTACTTGGGATCATATCTTGTTTCTGTCACTTCACATGGCTCTTGGGGAAGTAATCACTCTGTACTGACTTTCCTCATGTAAACAGTGTAAACAATATTCCCCCATTACATGCAACTGGTATGGGATAATGCATTTAAAGCCCTTAACAAAATATCAACATATGACAACTGTTCGATAAATATTGTCATTCTTATTATTATTGTTTTTGTTGTTGTTATCATCATCAATCCCTGAAGAACTTGAATTATGATTCATAGAAGTGGGTGGGATACTATTCACATGATTAATCAAATAATATAGGTGACAATCTTGCCATAATTGCAATGTCCAGGAACCCTAGTCAAGCCAGAGAAATTGACTGAATCACAGTGATAAAATTCCACTTCAAAGATGTTGGAAACTCTTTTTGCTAAATGGATTCTATTTTCCAGCCTGGTCCAGCAGAAACTTTGTGATTCATGTATCCTACCTCATTCTCTATTCCTCTATTAAGGTGTACATGGTTTTCTGAGAAATGACTGCTGTGAAGATTCTGGAAGGGGACCAGAAGCAGTAATGGTTTAATAATCTCAAGATGGGAGATAGAAAATGGACGTATTATTCTAAGAAATTAAAAAGGGAAGATGGTTTCATAACTATCTCTAACATTGTAAATGGTAATCAACTCTCTTCAAGATAGAAAGAGAACATAGGATTAAAATATAATAAGAAAAATTTATATTCTTTATAATATAGTTTAACAGGAATCATGACTAAAATCCCACAGTATAGAAGGAGGAGGATAAGGGAGTATAAAGATGTCCTGGAAATGTTTATAAATTCTATACATTATCCACTTCTTATCTCTCCAAAGCCTCTGCTAACGATGTGTCATTATGTATGCAAATGAGAGAAACTGTGCCATAAAAAAGAATGCTGCTCATAGCTTTAAGTACTTTTAATAATTGAATCACTTGAAGTATTCACATAGGTCTTCTTAAAATTAAAAAAATATATATGAAAACAATGTAAGTAGAAAAAGTCTCATATACAGTAATTAAACTGTTGCTTTTTTATTTTGCCCTTTATTGAAATCAAAGCATTACTCAAAAATAAGGAGGCATTACTATGAGTTAAATTTTCAAAAGGCAAAATTGAATTTTCTGCTCATTTTTTTCTCTCACATTGTGTGAAAGATAAGTCTATTGAATAAATGCATTGTTTGTGTCCAAATACATGTTTGAAACAAGGCCTATTCTTGGTTTCTATGCCATTGAGAGAATTGTGGCCTCATTTTCTCTTTCACATTATTTAATATTTGGCTGCAGCCACTCTTTGGCAGTAGGTAGGGTATTTGGTAATTCTTCTGTGTTGTATAAACATCTTGACTTCAAAGAGATTGCCTGACCATATCCCACTGGAATTATTTCAAGCCAGATGTCTAATTCTGTCCAACATCTTTAATGTTTTCAAAATCATCTTGGGTGTTGTGGGCAGAACATGCATTCAGTCAGTGCAACATGTGTTGCTTGCTTCTTTGGGGGTTTTCTTTTGCATACCACTCTCCTAACATCTTAATTTCTTCTCCAGGTGACTTAATTATTTAGTCAGTGTAAATATTATCTTTCCATTTGACAAATATTTATTAAAATGCTAATAGAAGCCAAATACTGCACTTGGATAAGATATGATGCCTTCATCATAGAAGCTATGATCCAGTTAGGAAGAAAAGAAACACTATAGAAAGAAACTGTAATATGAAAGAGGTCAGATACAATAAGCCATGAAGGCCCAGACTTGGGAGCTATAAATATTGTTGGGTGAAAGAAGAAATACTTTGATTAAGCCCTCTCTGTTCTAAAACTTCAAGGAAAATAGCTCCAATAAGGAGAGCATGCTTTAGCAAAATTACACAAGGATGATATGTATTTTTCCAAAAGCAGAAAGTAACTCTGTGTCAAATGTGTACTATGCCGAGACAGCTGGCTTTATCTTACAGAGCAAGAAAACTGTTAACATTTTAAAACAGGGTGCAGCACAGTCAGGTGTATATTTTACAGAGATAAATGTGAAGGTCACATGTTGGGAACATTATATGGAAAATGTATTTAAGTAGTCATATCAGATAAGAAGCACTTGAGTCACTATCCATGAGAGATTGAACTAGCACTAGAAATGGAGAGAAGAGAAATAATTCAAGAATAGGCTTTTCAGAAGCTATTTCAGTTCAACATCTAACACATAACCATAAGAAGTGCTCAACAAATTCCACTTGAATGAAAGAGCAAAAATTAATGCATTAAAAAACAGATTTCAAGTATAAAATTATCAGAGCTTCGAAGATGATAGAGACATATTTTTTTTGTTCTTATATAATTCCTTCACCTTTTCCTCCATATTGAAAGCAGGGGTATTTCAAATATATTCATGTTTGTAGATCTATGACAGATTGGTAGGTTTGCCTGTCTGCTTGTTTGTTTTGGTTTTATAATACCTGTATTGTTATAAAGAGATGTCCGTCAGGATAACCTGGAATTACACTGCTCAGTCTGATAACCAGTGGGCATGGGCTTTATGTCTTCTCTTTTGCCAATGAACCCATTCTAATTCAATAAAGTTCCAAGAACATTTTTGCATTTCAGGTTTGGGTCAAATGTGAACATAAATCTATTTATGTTCTGTGGGTCTATTCCACAGATCTTCCCATGTTACCAAACAAGAAGATTCAAGGAACTGGAGTAAACCAAAACTCAAAGGAATTCTTATGGTATGTATTAAAGAATGAGAATTTACTCACACCAACACCAGTCACCTTTACTTTCCTCTCTTTTTTACTGCTTTCCATAAGCTATTCTTCCCTTCATATATATAACATTTATTTTTCAATTTTAGAAAATTTAGCTTTGACACAATACTTCTATCTAAATACAGGCTATCCCACCTATCCCAATAATGTCTTTATAGAATTCGTTTTCTAGTTCAAGAGAAATTCAAGATCTCATATTGCATGTAGTCAACAATCATTTTAGCATCCTTTAATCTGGAACAGTTTTTTTTTTATCTTTATTTTATATGACATCGATCTATTTGAAGAACTTAGGGCAGCTATTTTATAGTGTCCCTCAATTACAGTTTGGTGTGTTCCCTAATCTGAATCAGGTTATGCATTTGGGGCTTGAATGTGACATTTGGCATATTATATCCTTAAGGTATCACATTCCAAGACATATGATAAACATGTTTATTTTACTGGTGATGTTGTTTAAATTATTTCATTAAAAGATCATCCAGTTTCTACACTTACAGCTTGTATGTATTGAAATAAGTTGACTTTTAGAACTAATTATGATTTATATACTGTATAAATATCCTGCCCTCATCAAATTTGATCATCCCATAAGCTGCTAACTTTGTTGAATGTTTTTTGCCTGAATCATTTTTTACCATGATGATTGTAAATAGTGCTTTTTTCATATTAATTACTTCTTTCATATTGATTAGTTGGCCTTTCATCACAAGAAAGAACTTTTCCTCACCTTATTTATTAATGTATCTATTTATCATCTTTTATCTAAATCTCTATATAAATATATCTTTGTCAGTGTGGACTCATGGATTCTTATTATATCTTGCATAGATATTTATAGCTGTTCAATATCCATTGTAAATCATGACTTTTAGCAATTTAAAAAATGTCTTTTATCTCATTGAGTGTCTTTTCTCTTCTCTTCTCTTTTTCTTTTTTTATTCATGGCATCCAGTCCCATCATTTCATGGCAAATAGATGCGGAAACAATGGAAACAGTGACAGACTTTATTTTCTTGGGCTCCAAAAGCACCGCAGATGATGACTGTAGCCATGAAATTAAAAGACACTTGCTTCTTGAAAGAAAAATTATCACAGACCTAGCCAGTGTATTAAAAAGCAGAGACATTACTTTGCCAACAAAAATCCGAATAGTCAAAGCTATGGTTTTTCCTGTAGTCATGTATGTATATGAGAGTTGTAGCATAGAGAAGGCTGAGCACCAAAGAATTGATACTTTTGAACTGTGGTGTTGAAGAAGACTCTTGAGAGACCCTTGAACAGAAAGGAGATCAAAACAGTCAATCTTAAAGGAAATCACCCCCAATATTCATTGGAAGGACTGATGCTGAAACTCCAATACTTTATCCACTTGATGCAAAGGTTCGACTCATTAGAAAAGACCCTGATGCTGGGAAAGATTGAAGGCAGGAGGAGAAGGGGACAGCAGAAGATGAGATGGTTGGATGGCATCAACGATTCAATGGACATGAGTTTGAACAAGCTCCGGGAGATGGTGGAGGACAGGGAAGCCTGGCATGCTGCAGTCCATTGGGTCACAAAGAGTAACACACAACTGAGCAACTGAACGACAACAACCTATTGAACATAGTAGCTCAGTCTGGCCCCCCTTAAATGTGCTAAGATCTTTCCCACTAAACTGTATTTGGGGAAAATTATCTAACACAAAGTGTATTTTATAATGAAGTATTAAGTATCTCATGTAATTGATTGACTATTGTACTGAAAGTAAAAACAGAAAGGTTATCTGGGTACAGAACGGCTGTAAGTGGACCAGCTGTTCATTCTGTGACTGTGTGGCTGACTGGGAGCTGCAGCTTGCTGCCACTGCCCAGCATCAGAAGAGAGGAAAAGATCAAAACTCAAAGTATGGTTTCTACTGAATGCTTTTTATGGTTTTCCCTCATAAAGTCAAAGCATCATAGCTGAAATATCCTAGGTATGGAACCATCTGTATTATTCTTCCATCATGTCTTCACTTCCTTTTTAGTCTTAGATTTAAAATTAAATATACTAAATATTTACCAGTGTTGAGGCTTTCCAGAATGGAGCTCTTCCACTAACAGATTTCTTTAGAGGATTTCACACTTTTAATATTTGAAGAACAGGTGGGCTATGCATAAAATCTTTTGCCTGCACCATATTTTCTTGAGTTTCAGGAAAATCTTTCTCAGCTATCACCTTGCCATAGTGGATGTGATCTTGAGACATCTGGTGCCCATAATGTTTTCTTATTTTTAGAAATAATTTGGTCATTTTGCTTATAGGCTCTAAGAATTTTTCCTTTAAAGTCTAATAATTTTACCTTGATATATCTTTGAGTAATCAATCTGGCCCAACTTTTCCCAGATACACTCAGTTCTTTCAAAATGTTGACACAGAGATTTAATTTTTGCTGAAAAATTATTTTGGAATTATTGTTATAAATATTAATTTAGTTACATTATCTTGTTATTCTTAAGAGATTCCAGTTCCCTGTATATAAATATTCTTTGTATGGCCTCCATTTTATGCACTTTTTCTTCCAGATGCTATTTTCTTTTTATATTTATACTGGTGATTATTTTCCTTTTCTTCCAATGTAGATTATTAAATTTTCTTTCATTTTTACTCTCCCTTGAGCACCTTGAATCTTATCCATAATTTCTAATACTTACAAATTTTAAAAAATATTGATCTTAATTACTAAATTAATTTTAATTATTAATTTTTCTCAAATGATTAATTCATTTGAGATTATTTTGTGATAAATTTGTTCTCCTTTAGACTGGATAATTAAAAACATTTTTAACAGATTAAGAACTTTTGTTTTGTTCTGAGTAGTTTGGTATGGAATTGCTCTGAGTCTTTTCTATTTTGAGGCATTTGTAGACAGGGTGTTAATCTCATGAATGCTCTCTTTTTCTAGGGTGGTGACATGTATTTTCATTAACGGTTGGCACTGAGGATGGAGGAGGAGGAGGATGGACTTGTTTATTTTGTGGTCTCTACTGCTTCTTCAGGGCCTTTCATTTTTCCTTCTTCTTCTGTTTTTCTTTTCTTCAAATACTACCATGCTCCTAAGGGGCATCTCTTCTCTCCCAGTAGCAGTGCTCTGAAGCTTTCTGCAGCGCCACTCTCTCTTAGGCCTTGTGCTCTAGCCACTGTTATGAACTACCAAGTCCTGAGCTGTGCCCAGTATTTTGGCACTTAGCGTTGGACTTCCTGGGGTTGATTTTCTTTCCTGAGCTTTGTTTATGTTCTAATCTTCCCTTTTCTATGTACTGCCTGTGCTCCATTTTGATTCTTCTTTCTCTGTGTTAATCTCTGCATTCATAAGCTTGCAGCACTGAAGGGAGTTCCAACAGAAACTGTTGGAATTTTGCTTGTTTCCCTACTCACATTTAACTTGTAATTTACAATATTCTCTGACTCCTGTGATTCCTATTCTATGACTATTCTATGACTATGACTATATTCTTTGACTATCCTATCCTATTCCTATTCGATGACTCCTATTTATACTGACTCCTATGAATACTGATAGTTTTTGTGTGATTGTTTCCTTAAGCTTCTCCACATGCACATGCTTACTCATATTTTTTATAAGTTTGAATCAGTAATGCATGTTGAATTTTTATTCTGCTTTTTCACTTCACTTCATATCATATCAATTATCCCATGTTTTCATAAACCTTACAACTCCTTTCCAAGTCTGAAAACTTTTAAAATGTAGTTTCCTATTGCATAAGCAATACTGACTTAAAAATCTTACAAAGTATGAAAACTAACAATGAAACTGGAAAAGAATAACTCCATCTCTCAGAAGCAAAATCCAATGAAATTTAAATTTTTCCCTTCCAAGATTTCTTCTACATAGATTGGCAGTGATGATATTGTACCTATAATTTGGCATACTGTTTTTTTTTAACTTGTGTTTCATAATTGTTTTTTATATAATTTAAATTATTCACAGACACAAGTTTAAATGTCTTCCTAGTATTCCACCATATGGACATTCTCCTAATGTTTATTGCAATTTTCATTACTGACAAAAATTCTACAATGAACATTTTTGTGCATAAATTTGCATCCATATTCAGGTTATTTTCTTAGAATATATTTATAGATGGGAAATACAAAACCATAAAATCATTATTATTGAATACTAAATTTTGCTTCATTCTCAGTTGTTTGGAAGCATGATTTTAAGTGCTGTCCTATAAACAGGGGTGGTAGATATACTTTTGCAGTTCAGTTCAGTTCAGTCGCTCAGTCATGTCCGTCTCTTTGCGACCCCATGAATCGCAGCACGCGAGGCCTCCCTGTCCATCACCAACTCTCGGAGTTCACTCAGACTCATGTCCATCGAGTCAGTGATGCATCCAGACATCTCATCCTCTGTCATCCCCTTCTCCTCCTGAACCCCAGTCCCTCCCAGCATCAGAGTCTTTTCCAATGAGTCAACTCTTCGCATGAGGTGGCCAAAGTACTGGAGTTTCAGCTTTAGCATCATT
>SJYT01026071.1:154234-184650 GCA_006410635.1 Cephalophus harveyi
AGATTTCACAAGAGGCAGGTCAGGTGGTCTGGTATTCCCATCTCTTTCAGAATTTTCCACAGTTTATTGTGATCCACACAGTCAAAGGCTTTGGCATAGTCAATAAAGCAGAAATAGATGTTTTTCTGGAACTCTCGCATTTTCCATGATCCAGAGGATGCTGGCAATTTGATCTCTGGTTCCTCTGCCTTTTCTAAAAGCAGCTTGAACATCAGGGAGTTCAAAGTTCATGTATTGCTGAAGCCTGGCTTGGAGAATTTTGAGCATTACTTTACTAGCGTGTGAGATGAGTGCAATTGTGTAATAGTTTGAGCATTCTTTGGCATTGCCTTTCTTTGGAATTGCAATGAAAACTGACCTTTTCCAGTCCTCTGGCCGCTGCTGAGTTTTCCAAATCTGCTGGCATATTGAGTGCAGCACTTTCACAGCATCATCTTTCAGGATTTGGAACAGCTCAACTGGAATTCCATCATCTTCACTAGCTTTGTTCGTAGCGATGCTTTCCAAGACCCACTTGACTTCACATTTCAGGATGTCTGGCTCTAGATGAGTGATCACACCATCGTGATTATCTGGGTCATGAAGATCCTTTTTGTACAGTTCTTCTGTGTGTTCTTGCCACCTCTTCTTAATATCTTTTGCTTCTGTTAGGTCCATACCATTTCTGTCCTTTATCAAGCCCATCCTTGCATGAAATGTTCCCTTGGTATCTCTAATTTTCTTGAAGAGATCTCTAAGTCTTTCCCATTCTGTTCTTTTCCTCTATTTCTTTGCATTGATCACTGAAGAAGGCTTTCTTATCTCTTCTTGCTATTCTTTGGAACTCAGCATTCAGATGTTTATATCTTTCCTTTTCTCCTTTGTTTTCCACCTCTCTATTTTTCAGTTATTTGTAAGGCCTTCCCAGACAGCCATTTTTCTTTTATGCATTTCTTTTCCATGGGGATGGTCTTGATCCCTGACTCCCATACAATGTCACGAACCTCATTCCATAGTTCATCAGGCACTCTACCTATCAGATCTAGGACCTTAAATCTATTTCTCACTTCCACTGTATGATCATAAGGGATTTGATTTAAGTCATATCTGAATGGTCTAGTGGTTTTCCCTACTTTCTTCAATTTAAGTCTGAATTTGGCAATAAGGAGTTCATGATCTGAGCCACAGTCAGCTCCATAAATTTGTATTTGTTTATTCTTGCCCTTATCTGTGATAAGTAATTTGACATAGTATCAATTATTAATCCACATTGTAAAAATTTCCATACTCTGTCTATATTGCTCCATTAGCTTCTGTCCCTTAATTATGCACACACTTTTAGAGCAACCTGTTTTATTCCCTAGTGGATTATGTATTTTTCCTGCCTGGATTGCTAGGTATTAATAACTCACAAATTTATACCTCTAGTTCAGAGTGCTCCTCTGAAAGCTTAGAACATATATGCAGTAGTTAAGCTCCCTTTCCATTCTGATATCTCACAGGCATCTTGATTTTAACATGAATCTCAAACTTAACAATGACTTCCCTGGTGGCTCAGATGGTAAAGTGTCTGCCTACAATGCGGGAGACCTGGGTTCAATCCCTGGGCCAGGAAGCTCTCCTGGAGAAGGAAATGATGACCCACTCCAGTATTCTTGCCTGGAAAATCCCATGGATGGAAGAGCCTAATAGGCTACAGTCCATGGGGGTCACAAACAGTCAGACACGACTCAGTGACTTCACTTCACTTCTTCAAACTTAACAAACCTCAAAAACAGCACTCTGGGTCTCCTCTCATACCACACAGAAACATACACATGTATACAATGCAAATCTGCTACACTCCAGCATATACCTGACCATCCATAGAGCAGCTTAAGATAAAGATAACTGGATCCTCAGTTTCCCATGTTTCCTCATATCCTACATCAGATATAGTAAACATCTGAATTGAGCCTTCAAAATGTAACACAAGTTTGCTTGTCTCCATCTGCACTGCTAACATCCATCAATTAAATCTTACCTAGAATGCTTTAGTAACTTCTTGAAAGACCTATCCTATATACTTCCTTATGTTCCATTCTTTCACATAAGCAAAGATGACCTTTTATTAAAAAAAGAAAAGTAAGTCTTATTTTTGTCAGTCCTGATCTTAAACATCATCCAATGGCTTCCAATAGTAGTAACAAATCCCACCTTCATGCTGGCTTCAGTTCAGTTCAGTCGCTCAGTCGTGTCCGACTCTTTGCCACCCCATGAATCGCAGCACGCCAGGCCTCCCTGTCCATCACCAACTCCCGGAGTTCACTCAAACTCATGTCCATCGAGTCAGTGATGCCATCCAGCCATCTCATCCTCTGTCGTCCCCTTCTCCTCCTGCCCCCAATCCCTCCCAGCATCAGAGTCTTTTCCAATGAGTCAACTCTTCGCATGAGGTGGCCAAAGTACTGGAGTTTCAGCTTTAGCATCATTCCTTCCAAAGAACACCCAGGGCTGATCTCCTTCAGAATGGATTGGCTGGATCTCCTTGCAGTCCAAGGGGCTCTCAAGAGTCTTTTCCAACACCACAGTTCAAAAGCATCAATTCTTCGGTGCTCAGCTTTCTTGACAGTCCAACTCTCACATCCATACATGACCACTGTAAAAACCATAGCCTTGACTAGACAGACCTTTATTGGCACGCTGGCTTAGAGGGGCCTAAATAATCTGTTTTCCTATCTGATCTGTGACCTTTCCCTGTCATTTGTTCAGTAGAGTCAAAATATATGTGTCTTCTTCTAGTTCCTGAATTATATCAGCTTATTCCAATTTTAGGATCTTTTCAACAACCATTGGCTTCTTCCAAAATATTCCTAAAAGTAAAAACATCTCCATATTCTTCATTTCTATACCCCCAGAATCCAGAATACTAATCTAAAAATAAATTTAAATATAGGAATGAATATTTTCTTTATATTGCAATGTTACTATGTTAACCAAATTTATCTAAATATGTTCCCTGACCTCCACATTTCTTACCTGTTTCAATAACATTTCATCTCTTTGTCCTATTCTTCTTTCTCAGGGACAATTTTGTCCTCCTTGTCACTGTCTCTAACGTCAATTTTAATCATTCTTTCCTCCTATGCAGATTGTAATCTTTAAATTCCATTTCCAGACTCTTTTCATCCTAATATTTCCTTCTCCACCCTTTTCCCTTCTTCCCTTATCTTGTTGATTTCAATTTCAGCCTAGTCTCTCAATAATTTATTTCTAGCCCTATTTCATTCAGATTATAATTTTTTTTAAATATTGAGAATAGCAAAATACTTTATGTTTTCAACTAACTACCAAAGAAGCACTATTTTTTAATCTTCATAATAATGTTAACTTTTTAATCTTCATAATATAATTTGTGAACCTCATGATATATGTGTATATGACTATTTACTCATTTTTAAACTAGGGAGAGATTTAGCTAGACTCAGTGTTTGCCCAACCAGCAAAGTGGGTATCTAGATTTTTCTTTGCTCTCTCTGAGCTTTTGGTTGGATAGCAGGTAAATGTGGATAACTGTGCCCAATCCTGTTTTCAGACTTTCTCTAGTGTAGATGAGTTGAGCTAAGCACTGGTGCTGAAGAAAAAAGTGAAATTTTCTAATGTTTACTGCTGCCAGAGCTCTTTCTCTTTCCATCCCCATCTTCCACACTTGATTTTGAGGATCAGAAATTCCAAGATGCAATGTATCACTGTCCATATGCCTTCCCTGCTGTCTGCTCAGTTGCCTTATGGATATTAAAATATAATTATATAAAGACAGAAACTTATTGGTGTTTGGGTGTATTGTAATCTGGCTGCCTCAAAGGCTAACTCCATAGTACTAGAATGATGGCTGCTCATATTCTTGTGCATTAAGACCTTTACTTATTCTGGAAAAAAAGAAACACAACAAAGGATAAGGGAGTAACACAAATAGTCAATAATTTCAGATGAGCCAATCAGATGTAGGCCACTAATAATACACTTTAATCCAGTTCTTTCCCCATCTACAGTTTGCAGAAAATCCTCCCAACTCTTGGCAATAGATTGCCTCTTTGTCCTAATTTTCAGTATTGTGGGTATGGATATTTTGTTTGTTTTCCCATGTATTTAAATAGGAAAATGAAAGAAACTTTTTTGGGGTATTGCTAGTCTGAAAAAGTTTTAAACATGAAACTTTCTAGTTATTTCTTAGACAAAACAATATTTCCAATTGTTTTCATTCAGACCATGCTTTAGTGTGGTGTTTAGCTGTACATTTAATCAAGAAGACACATCTTCAGGGGAAAAAAAAAACATATATGTATCTGTCTTAACAGAGAGATGGGATTTGCCAATTGGTAAAATGAAAATAAATCCAGAATAGTCAAGTATCTAAAATCAAATAACCACAAAACAATAAGAAGTTTATTATGAACTCCCCAGAATATCTTATAGATTCACTTTTGATGAGCTTGCATTGCTTATATTAATAACTAGCAATATGAGTAGTTCTTCCTACTGGTTCCTGTATGTGTGTGTGTATATATATATATATATATATGTGTGTGTGTGTGTGTGTGTGTATACGTATACATGTATTTGAAGAACCCAGCACTAAACAAAGAGCATATACATGACTTTTCACACCTGACCACAGACAATCACAAGGCTTTGCCTGGCAGGCTTCATGGGAAAAGCTGCCTTCCCCACAAGAGGCTTGGTGCACAGCCAGTACATGATGGTTTTCTAGAGAGAGCTGCAGTCAGAGACTCAGGTTCCCCTGGACTAGAAATGTGAAGATCCTTCAGTTTTGTCCAGCTCTTGGCTCCTCTGTCCATGGGATTCTCCAGGCAAGAATACTGGAGTGGAGTTTCATTCCCTTCTCTAGGGATCTTCCCAACCCAGAGATAACCTGGTTCTCCCACATTGAAGGCAATTTCTTTACAGTCTGGGCCACCAGGGAAGCTGGACCAGCCATACTTACACACATATCTGCTTTTCTAACTCAGGCACCTCCATTCAGAAGTTTTTAAATTATAGCCTCAGCCAAAGTAAATACATTAGAGTACCTCTGTCAAGACCATCTTATTGACTGGTGCCTTGGCTGAGGCATTTTTCCCCACTCTGACTCATTACATTCCACTCTTAGCCTTTCCATTTCTTCTTCCCCTTACCCTCTGGGTTGAAAAAATACAGGAGCATTTGGCATGAATCTAAAGACCTTGATAGCATATTGAAAAGCAGAGATATTAATTTGCCAACAAAGATCCATCTAGTCAAGGCTATGGTTTTTCCAGTGGTCATGTATGGATGTGAGAGTTGGACTGGCAAGAAAGCTGAGCACCGAAGAATTGATGCTTTTGAACTGTGGTGTTGGAGAAGACTCTTGAGAGTCCCTTGGACTGCAAGGAGATCCAATCAGTCCATTCTAAAAGAGATCAGCCCTGGGTGTTCTTTGGAAGGAATGATGCTAAAGCTGAAACTCCACTACTTTGGCCACCTCATGCGAAGAGTTGACTCATTGGAAAAGACTCTGATGCTGGGAGGAATTGGGGGCAGGAGGAGAAAGGGACGACAGAGGATGAGATGGCTGGATGGCTGGATGGCTGGATGACCAACTCGATGGACAGGAGTTTGAGTGAATTCCGGGAGTTGGTGATGGACAGGGAGGTCCGGCATACTGTGATTCATGGGGTCACAAAGAGTCGGACACAACTGAGCCACTGAAGTGAACTGAAGTGAACTGAAAGACCTTTTAACTTTATTCACCATTTTTCTTCTACATTTACTAGTCATTCTCATTCCTGGAATCCTCAAAAAACAGATGAAATATAAGTAACACTTGTTTTCTTCTTTTATTTTCTTCTTTGGGATAACAGTCATTTTTCACAGGCCATGAGATGCTAAAGAATCCTGCATGCTAGAGTACAGCTGGTACTCTAGAAAATGGTGTTACTCCTCAACGCAGAAATTGAAACCGTTAGTCACTCAGTTGTGTCTCTTTATGGCCCCATGGACAGTAGCCCACCAGGCTCTTCTGTCCATGAGTTTCTCCAGGCAAGAATACTGCATTGGGTAGCCATTGCCTTCTCCAAGGGATCTTCTCAACCCAGGGATTGAACCTGGATACCAGCATTGCAGGCAGATTCTTTACTGTCTGAGCCAAAACTTCTTCCTTCCCCTGATGCTCCATCCCTTTGTAAAAATTTTCATATTTGATTCCTGCATACCCCCCAAACTCATCCACTGCTTACTTCTTTTGATACAAATGTGGGGGCCTGTCTTTCCCATCCTGTATATACCACTTTCAGTAGCAACTCTATATCTTTGCATGTTTGTTCCCTATTCATGCAATCCACTACTTTGTGCTGTAAAATGATAATCCCTGCTTCAAGTATCTTTTTAAGGACTACTTTCTCTAAAAGTCATCTGTGACCTTTATTCTTGGATTTAGGCTGTTTTTATCATATTTTCATCCTGGAGTTTTTATATCACTGTACTGTAGCAATTATAATATTGCAATATAATTATTTATTTGTTTCTTGATCCCTTGTGTGCAGTTGATATTTGTATAATAAGTGCCTGAAATCTCTCTTGGCATATAATGGACATTTAGTAAGCATAGGTTAAAAGAATAAATGAATGATTCTCAGAGATAACAAGATGGAAACTAATTAGGATAGAGTAGTCTTTATTTTTTGTAATCCATTAATTTTATATCATCTGCCCTGAACCCCATGCCTATCTTTTCCAAGCTCTAGTTGTGACTATAAATTTTAAACTATGTTTGCACTTTTAGTAAATTATAAAGATCTAAGTTTGGTGGAGGATATGTGTATGAAAAAAGCATACTCACTGAGTTATTTAGTATCCAGGAGAGACAGACAAATGGACAGAGGTATAGAACTATGTCCAACCTAGATAGCATTTTCAAAAGCAGAGACATTACTTTGCCGACTAAGGTCCGTCTAGTCAAGGCTATGGTTTTTCCTGTGGTCATGTATGGATGTGAGAGTTGGACTGTGAAGAAGGCTGATCGCCGAAGAATTGATGCTTTTGAAGTGTGGTGTTGGAGAAGACTCTTGAGAGTCCCTTGGACTGCAAGGAGATCCAACCAGTCCATTCTGATGGAGATCAACCCTGGGATTTCTTTGGAAGGAATGATGCTAAAGCTGAAACTCCAGTACTTTGGCCACCTCATGAATACTTATGAGCACTTAGAAATTAATAAGAACACATCTATGAAATTATTTCTTAAGGTAGTTAGAACATGAGGTGACATGATTTGTTTTTAACCACATAGTACATGTCTACAAGTTATATAATACATGCTAACAATGATAATGTAGGGTTATGAAAGTTGTTGGACATTTGCATCATGGAAATATATTTAGGTAAATATTTTTGCTTTTAAAATGGGTATTTTAGAGCAAAATTCAATCATAAAGAGGCAAGTCAGTGATTGGTTCACTAGATTTAAGGGCCACTCTCTGCTCTAAACGCAGTATTGCCTCAAGTCTCAGCTTTGCCTGAATGAAGGCAGCCAGGCTGCGGGGTGCAATTTGAAATGCCTAGATGTTACTAAGCTTTGACTGAAAGCAGAAGTGATTCTTTCCACACAAACAATGTAGTTCATTAGGATGTACCCAAGAAACAAGAAGCATCCTTCCCTCATGCTTACCAAAAAAAGATAAGAGAAATTAAGATGGCCTCTGCTTCCTGGACAAAGAGTATTGGTTGTTCAACAAACTAGGGAGGACAAGTAAGTGCTAAATGGAAATCATAATAACACTGTGATGATCTCTATGAACAAAAATCAATAGAAAAGGAATGGTTTTATAAGAGATATACAATGTTATTATCCTAATACCTCAAGCCATAAAGCTGAGGCATTTGAGTGTGACATGACATAGTAGCTCAACTGACAGGGAAACCATGGTAGCCAAAATAATCTCAAAATGATTTTGATGGTACATATCTCACCACCTCTCCACCTTCTCCCCTCCCATACACACAGGAGCGAGCTCCAGCTATACATTTCCTTTCATTTCCTCCATTTGTTGCAATTCCTGAACTTTGGTCTCACCCTAGGGTCTTTAAACTTGCAGTTTCTTCTGCCTGGAACATCAGTTACTGGCTATTTCTCATCAGTCAGGTCTCTGCTCAAAAGCCATTTCCTGAGAGGACTTGCCAAATTATGGTAGCTTATAAAAAAAAGTCTACACTTTACTCTCTACCAGTGTCTGCCTGACCCATTCCCTTCTTTGCATTTATTCCATAGCCTGTACCCCTCTGTGTGGTTATTTTTATTTTCTGCTTCCTGCCTCAGAGGAATGTAAGTTCTATATTTTATCTTATTCAGCACTGTTTCCCCAGACTCAGAAATCTATTTGGAATATGTGTGTGTGTGCTAGTCACTCAGTCGTGTCCGACTCTTTGCGACCCTGTGGACTGTAGCCCACCAGGCTCCTTTGTACATGGGATTCTGCAGGCAAGAATACTGGAGTGGGCTGCCATTTCCTTCTCCAATAAAAATATAGTGGGTGCAAAATAAATATGGTTTAATGAATAAATGAATCTTTTTAATAATTTTCCTAGTATATGTCTGTCATATTTTCCCCCAACAGACTGCAGATTTCTTGAACAGGGCTAGAACAATGTTTCCTTCTTTTGCTCCTTTGCCTAAAGAAAACTGAACAATCTGGCTCAGCCCTTTAGACTGTCTCTACTTCTGATTACTTGAACAAATATTAACTCTCTGTGTTTAAAGAAGCTTGCTATATAGAAGTGTTTGCTGTTTACATTTTTGCTATTTTGGCCATTTGTTGGCCAAACTTTTCTGTGAGAGTAAAACAGATTTGGGCTTCCCAGATGGTGCTAGTGGTAAAGAATCCACCACCCAATGCAAGGGACACAAGAGACATGGTTTGATCCCTGGGTTCCCAAGATCCCCTAGAGTAGGGAATGGCAACCCACACCAGTATTCTGCCTGGAAAATTCTATGAAAGGAGGAGCCTGGCAGGCTACAGTCTATGGGGTCTCATAGAGTCAGACACCGCTGTGTCTGACACAGCACACACACAAACACACACATACACAAACACACACCAGATTTAAGATAATACTAATTTATTTCTCTTTCTTCTCTGCTATCCCAGGGACAAAGTTGCCATGTAAAAGTAATCTTCCCCCAAATAAAAAGCACTCTATATTACGAAAATATTCTCTGCTCCTCAACTGGACATGCTGGTGGTTTAGTCACTAAAGTGAAAGTGAAAGTGAAGTCGCTCAGTCGTGTCTGACTCGTTGCAACCCCGTGGACTATAGCCAGCCAGGCTCCTCTGTCCATGGGATTCTCCAGGCAAGAATACTGGAGTGGGTTGCCATTTCCTTCTCCAGGGGATCTTCCCAATCCAGGGATTGAACCCAGGTCTCCTGCATTGCAGGCAGACACTTTATTCTCTGAGCAACCAGGGAAGCCCTTAGTCACTAAGCCGTGTCCTATTATTGCGACCCCATGGACTGTAGCCTTCCAGGCTCCTCTGTCCATGAGATTATCCAGGCAAGAATACTGGAGTAGGTTGCCATTTCCTTCTCCACAGCTATACATAAAAGCCACAAAAAGTAGGAGAAAAAGCAAGTCAGCATTTTTAAGCTTTTAGAATCTCATGATATTCAACTGGTTCTTATACTTTAGTTACTGCCTCGTTAACTATAAAGGAGAAATTATCTTGGGTTCAAACAGAAAGATAAACCATAGCTTTTATTCCAGAAGAAAAAATCTAATTATAGCTTAAAGAATCAGTGAGAGTGATATTGATATAAAATATAGAAGAGAACTATTAAATTGGCTCAATAAAGTTTTAGTAATAGATGAGTTTCTTCTAGGTCAGTAACTTTTTCCCTGTCTTCCTGGAGCATTAATTATTATTCATTATGTTCCTTCAGTAACTGTGAAACTATTACCTTTTAGTTTAATCAGTACATTTTCTATATTCTTTATTTCTAACTCATGTCTAGAAAGTTTTCTAAAACAAAAAATTTCCCTCTACTGCTTGAGTATATTTATGGGTTTGAGATTAAAACTTAGATGCTACATACCTATACTTGAGAATTCAACATCTAAATTATGGTTTGCAAGAAAACTTGTTAGCATTTTCAACAATTTTCCCAAGTGTAAATTCAGGGAAAATCAATTTACTTTCTCTTTTGTAATCTCAGGTGTAAATTATAATTCTGCAGTACCTAATATCTCTCTGAAGCCCATGGTCTACTCTTCTTCTTTTCTGTATATTTCAAACTGATCCTTTGGAGTTATCTTGAAAGAAAATTAATACACTCCTTATTAAGTATTGTAGTGTTTCAGGTAGCAAATGCATGACAGCTACCTAACCAATCCCTGAGTAGCCAACCAGTGAGTGTGGCATTAATGATTTTGGAGAAAGCTAACTAAGTACATCTATCACTTTGTCATGTGTGGTAAAAGAACGCATCAATCAGAGCATAAGAGGAATCTGTCTTTGTTTCCGTCTGTGAGTCCTACTGAAATCTGTTACAAAAATCAATAGAACAGGTATAGTAAGTGTATATATGTTTATTAAATAAAACAAGTGGAAAAATAGAATGTAGGAGACTGGTAATAAAGCTTCTAGAGTAAAGTAGAGGTCAGTTTCCTGAGGTAGAAACTGTGTTTTTGAATTTGGTATTCCTGAGAACATTTTTGAGTATCTATGTCTTATAAATATGATCTAAATGATTGGACTATTAACTTTTTCAAAATGCTATTTAACCTCATTCAAGGAGAATAAAACTGATAATATAGCTATGAATGTTTTATCTTATTATTTAATTCCACTCTGTATGGCTTCCTGGTGGCTCAGACAGTAAAGAATCTGCCTGCAATGCAGGAGACCTGGGTTTGATCCCTGGCTCAGAAATATCCACTGGAGAAGCAAATGGCAACCCACTCCAGTATTCTTGCCTGGAGAATCCCATGGACAAAGGAGCCTGGCATTCTACAGTCCATGGGGTCTGAAAGAGTCAGACATGACAGAAGCAACTTAGCAGATACACATGCAGCTTAAACAAAACCATTTTATAGAGAAAAGAGAATAGCCAGAAATTATTTACTGATTTTGTTGTTGACTATTTCTAGCTACAAGTTTTACCTGAAGATTCTGTTTCCCAGTATCGAGCCATAAAAGAAAGACTAGTAAAACCCCACCACATGTAGAAGGCAGTACTGTCTGAACCAGAGAGCCCAGCCATTCGGTCATAATGAGATGGCAAGAGGCAATGGCCTTCAGAATCAGATGGGACTTTACACTGAGGCTTGGTTGAGTTCTCATAAACGAGCCCCTTTACTATTCAGAAAGTAGGCATGGTGTTGCCTCTGACTGCTGGGAATCACCACTCTGGAGACATGGTTAATACAAATAACAGAATAATTCTTACATCAATAGATGTGCATCCTTTTCTCTCACTCATTTCCCTCTGAATATAGGGATCACTTTTGTAGAGATCAACTTTCCTGACCCCAAAATATCAATGTTAGCTCATATCTTCAACGTGTAAGTCCTAGACTGAATTCAAGTAAAGACATAGGTCTTTTTACTCTTTTAGATGGTCCTGCATTCATTCAAAAATAACTTTTGAAAGCATAAAATTGTGGATGTACAAACTTGCACAAATATTGACAGTACCTCCTCCTAGGGAATTTATAATCTTATGAGACAACAAACCCAAACAGAGCAGTTAGAAAGTAAGATAAAATGAATTCATTTTGAAGGAACAATTAAGGAGGAATGAGAATGAACCGGAAATCAGGTCAAGGTTTCCTGGGAAAGATAAAACTTGACTGTAAGAAAAAATGTGCTTCCCTCTCTAGAGTGATTCTTTGCACTGTTATTTTGCATTTCCTGTTTCTATGAATGTTGGAGTAGAGGTACTGAATTTTACGCATCCCTGTGATTTCTGGGTACAAAGGGAAATTTGTGGTCATGTTATTTGAGGTAACCAAACACTTGCAATTGTTTCTCAGCAAACAGTAAACACCAAAGCAGAAATTAAATGTGGAGGTGGTAAGGTATATTTTTTCTAAAATATGCTGCTGCTGCTACTGCTGCTGATAAGTTGCTTCAGCGTGTCCGACTCTGTGCGACCCCATAGACGGCAGCCCACAAGGCTCACCCGTCCCTGGGATTCTCCAGACAAGAACACTGGAGTGGGTTGCCATTTCCTTCTCCAGTGCATGAAAGTGAAAAGTGAAAGTGAAGTCTTTCAGTCTTGTCCAACTCAACGACCCGTGTACTGCAGCCTACCAGGCTCCTCGGTCCACGGGATTTCCCAGGCAAGAGTACAGGAGTGGGGTGCCATTGCCTTCTCTGTTCTAAAATATAAGGAATAACAAATACCAGGAATATTTAATGGGAAAAAAATTAGAAAGGAGATATGGTCTTCTATATGGCTTCACAAAAAGAACAAAACTAAAAAAAACAATAAGAAAGGGAAAATAACTAGAAAAACCTAACAACTGTGTTCCTAAAAACTGAGCCATAAATAACGAGATGGACCTCTGGGCTTTCCTGGTGGCTCAGAAGTAAATAATCTGCCTGCAATGTAGGAGACTCAGGTTTGGTCCCTGGGTTGGGAAATCCCCTAGAGGAGGGCATAGTAACCCACTTCAGTATTCTTGCCTGGAGAATCCCTGTGGACAGAGGAGCCTAATGGGCTACAGTCCATGGGGTGGCAAAGAGTCGGACACGACTGAGCAACAAAGCACAATGAGATAATATAAAACAGAAGACAAAGGAAAAAATGCAAAAATCATAGGCTTGACTATTTTAAACAATCTTTGAAGTCTCTGGAGAATTTAACATGTAAGAAAATATTTCTTGAAATTAACATTTGTTAATTTACATATCAAAAAACATGGAGATGCTCCATGGCAAAAAAGATACACCGGTTTGGTAGGTTTGAGAGGTGTTTGCTGTGACAGTGTGTTCTCTTGGCAAAACTCTATTAGCCTTTGCCTTGCTTCATTCCATATTCCAAGGCCAAATTTGCCTGTTACTCCAGGTGTTTCTTGACTTCCTACTTTTGCATTCCAGTCCCCTATAATGAAAAGGACATCTTTTTTGGGTGTTAGTTCTAAAAGGTCTTGTAGGTCTTCATAGAACAGTTCAACTTCAGCTTCTTCAGCGTTACTGGTTGGGGCATAGACTTGGATTATTGTGATATTGAATGGTTTGCCTTGGAAATGAACAGAGATCATCCAAGTACTGCATTTCGGACTCTTTTGTTGACCATGATGGCTACTCTATTTCTTCTAAGGGATTCCTGCCCGCAGTAGTAGATATAATGGTCATCTGAGTTAAATTCACCCATTCCAGTCCATTTTAGTTTGCTGATTCCTAGAATGTCAAAGTTCACTCTTGCCATCTCCTGTTTGACCACTTCCAATTTGCCTTAATTCATGGACTTAACATTCTAGGTTCCTATGCAATATTGCTCTTTACAGCATTGGACCTTGTTTCTATCACCAGTCACAGCCACAACTGGGTATTGTTTTTGCTTTGGCTCCATCCCTTCATTTTTTCTGGATTTATTTCTCCACTGATCTCCAGTAGCATATTGGGCACCTACTGACCTGGGGAGTTCCTCTTTCAGTGTCCTATCATTTTGCCTTTTCATACTGTTCATGGGATTCTCAAGGCAAGAATACTGAAGTGGTTTGTCATTCCTTTCTCCAGTGGACCACATTCTGTCAGACCTCTCCACCATGACCTGCCTGTCTTGGGTGGCACCTCATGGCATGACTTAATTTAATTGAGTTAGACAAGGCTGTGGCCCATGGGATTAGGTTGACTAGTTTTCTGTGATTATAGTTTCAGTGTGTCTGCCCTCTGATGCGCTCTCACAACACCCACCATCTTACTTGGGTTACTCTTACCTTGGATGTGGGGTAATGCTCAAAATTCTCCAAGCAAGGCTTCAGCAATACCTGAACCATGAACTTCCAGATGTTCAAGCTGGTTTTAGAAAAGGCAGAGGAACCAGAGATCAAATAACCAACATCCGCTGGATCATTGAAAAAGCAAGAGAGTTCCAGAAAAACATCTATTTCTGCTTTCTTGACTATGGCAAAGCCTTTGACTGTGTGGATCACAATAAACTGTGGAAAGTTCTGAAAGAGATGGGAATACCAGACCACCTGACCTGACTCTTGAGAAACCTATATGCAGGTCAAGAAGCAACAGTTAGAACTGGACATGGAACAAAAGACTGGTTCCAAATAGGAAAAGGAGTACGTCAAGGCTGTATATTGTCACCCTGCTTATTTAACTTCTATGTAGAGTACATCATGAGAAATGCTGGGATGGAAGAAGCACGAGGTGGAATCAAGATTGCTGGGAGAAATATCAATAACCTCAGATATGCAGAAGACACCACTCTTACGGTAGAAAGTGAAGAGGAACTAAAAAGCCTCTTGATGAAAGTGAAAGAGGAGAGTGAAGAAGTTGGCTTAAAGCTCAGCAATTCAGAAAACGAAGATCATGGCACCTAATCCCATCACTTCATGGGAAATAGATGGGGAAACAGTGGAAACAGTGTCAGACTTTATTTTTAGGGGCTCTAAAATCACTGCAGATGGTGATTTCAGCTATGAAATTAAAAGATGCTTACTCCTTGGAGGGAAAGTTATGACCAATTAGATAGAATATTGAAAAGCAGAGACATTACTTTGCCAACAAAGGTCCATCTAGTCAAGGCTATGGTTTTTCCAGTGGTCATGTATGGATGTTAGAGTTGGACTGTCAAGAAGGCTGAATGCCAAAGAATTGATGCTTTTGAACTGTGGTGTTGGAGAAGACTCTTGAGAGTCCCTTGGACTGCAAGGAGATCCAACCAGTCCATTTTAAAGGAGATCAGCCCTAGGATTTTTTTGGAAGGAATGATGCTAAAGCTGAAACTCCAGTACTTTGGTCACCTGATGTGAAGAGTTGACTCATTGGAAAAGACTCTGATGCTGGGAGGGATTGGGGGCAGGAGGAGAAGGGGACGACAGAGGATGAGATGGCTGGATGGCATCACCGACTTGATGGACATGAGTTTGAGTGAACTCCGGGATTTGGTGATGGACAAGGAGGCCTGGGTGTGATGCAATTCATGGGGTCACAAAGAGTTGGAGACAACTGAGCGACTGAACTGAACTGAACTGAACGGTTTGAGAATGTGTGCTTTCTCTATTGTAGTCCTTCTCAGAACCTCTAGTTAGTTAATGCACATTGTTGTAAATATTCAAAGGTGGGGGCAGTGTAAAAAGTTTCTAAGATATTTAGTCACACAATTCTCCCTTACCCTTAAAGAAAATATTTACTAAATATCCCAAGGAACAGTAGTAGTCTTTGAACATAGATTGGAAAATGCACCACTTCACTCATGAGCAGTTGAAGCCTATCACTATAGTAAATCTATATTGACTGTCTAGATTAGTGGAAAAGGGTGCTTCATTTGCTAATTGTCAAACACATAACGAGTTTTTATGTCCAGATAATTGCTTCAAATGTGCTTTCTTTCCAAAAAGAATGTAGTTTAACTTCTCCTTAGCCCTTCTGTCTATTCTATCAAGTTCAGTAACACTGCAACAGGCACACGTTGGATCAATATTTGACCAGATATCGATGATATGATTGTAGTCACTATATTAAACTGACATCGGCAGGACAAGGGGATGAACAACAAAGAATTATCGAATCTGAGAGATAAAAATCACTTTGGAGGCCTTCTAGTCAGATTCTCATTTTACAAATGAGTGTGTGCATTTATGTGCGTGCTCTGTCCTGTGCAATCCATGGACTGTAGACTGCCAGGCTCCTCTGTCCATGGAATTTTCAGGCAAGAATACTGGAGTTCCATTTCCTACTCCAGAGCACCTTCCCAACCTAGGGATCGAACCTGCGTTTCTTGAGTCACCTGCAGTGGCAGGCAGAATCTTTATCAACTGCACCACCTTGGAAGCTACAAGTGTATAGAGTATAAGTGGTAAAAAGATTATTCCAGGTCTTATAATTAAGTGGTAGAAATCTCTTCTCCCAGCCCAGTCTAATCCATGCATTCAGCAAGAGAAAATTAAAACAATTCATTAGTGGAGAAAGGAAGGAAAAAATACTACATTTAAATTTATTTTTAAAGTAGTCAACAATAATCTTCAGTTCAGTCACTCAGTCGTGTCTGACTCTTTGCGACCCCATGGACTGCAGCACGCCAAGCCTCCCTGTCCATCACCAACTCCCAGAGATTACTCAAACTCTTGTCCATTGAGACGGTGATGCCATCCAGCCATCTCATCCTCTTCTCCTCCTCCTTGCAGTCCAAAGAATTCTCATGAGTCTTCTCCAGCACCATAGTTCAAAAACATCAGTTCTTCAGTGCTCAGCCATCTTTATGGTTCAACTCTCACACGTATCCATGGCTCCTGGAAAAATCATAGCTTTGACTACATGGACCTTTGTCAGCAAAGTGATGTCTCTCTCTCTCTCTCTCTTTTTGGTCTATTTTTTGTTTCCCTTTGTGTCTCTGCTTTTTAATACACTGTCCAGATTTGTCATAGCTTTTCTTCCAAGGAGCAAGTGTCTTTTAATTTCATTGCTGCAGTCACCATCCACAGTGATTTTGGGGCCCAAGAAAAAAATCTTCCAGTTTCCACTTTTTCCCCATCCAGTTGTCATGAAATGATGGGACCAGATGTTATGATCTTAAAATTTTTGAGTTTTAAGCCAGGATTTCACTCTCTTTTTCACTTTCATCAAGAGACTCTTTAGATCCTCTTCATTTTTTGCCATTAAAGTTGTATCATCTGGATATCTGAGACTGTTGATATTTCTCCTGGCATTCTTGATTCCAGTTTGTGAGTCATCCAGTCTGGCATTTCACATGATGTACTCTGCATAGAAGTTAAATAAGCAGGGTGACAATATAAAGCCTTGACGTGCTGATTTCCCAATATTGAACCAGTCCATTGTTCCATGTCTCATTCTAACTGTTGCTTCTTGACCTGCATATAGGTTTCTTAGGGGGCAGGTAAGGTGGTCTGGTATTCCTATCTTTTTAAGAATTTTCCACAGTTTGTTGTGATCCACCAGTGGCTCAGATGATAAAGAATCCACCTACACTGCAGGAGACCCAGGTTCTATCGCTATGTTAGGAAAATCTCCTGAAGAAGGAACTGGCTACTTACTCCAAGATTCTGACCTGGAGAATTCCATGGACAGAGGGGTCTGGTTGGCTACAGTCCATGGGGTTGCAGAGAGTTGGACACAACTCAGTGATTAACACTGTACACAGGCAAAGTCTTTAGCACAGTCAATGAAGCAGAAGTAGATGTTTTCTCTGAAATTCCCTTACTTTTTCTATAATCCAGTGGATGCTGGCAATTTGATCTCTGGTTAAATTGTTAAATTAAATGACTGTGAGCATCTAAATTCAGAGAGGCTACCACAGAATAAAGTGGCTACTTATTTTGGAAAGTGATTCATCCCATAACAGAAGGCTCAAACCCAGTCCCTTTTTTCTTCACCTGCTGTGCTGCAAAAAGCAGAAGCCACTGTGATGAGAGCTGATCCTTGGAGCCAAAGCAGGCCAGGGTAGCACTTCCTCTGGCCAGTGCATTCTCAGGGCATGGAAAAACTTCACCTCTGCCCCTCTTCAGTTCTTGTGACTGGGCAAGTTGAATACAAGAGAGATTAAGAGGAAAAAAGACAAGTTTAATTTATGCACATAGTGGTCTCATAAAATGGAACTAAGAAGTGGCCAAGGTAAGTAGATTTTATACTTTTTAGACAAGTAATAAATTTGAGAGGAACTGACAGGAAAAAGAAACTATGTTTGGGTGCTTAATTAATAAGGAAAGAATTAAGGTGCTTAATTAATTAAGCAAAGTTTGGACTTGAGCAGTATATTAGTAAAGGGTTAGCAAGGTTTACACAGATGTCTTAGCCCTGAATTCCTTGCCTCCGTTGATAAGGATGTCTTTTTATCTCCTTTTTATAGGGAGGGTATCTCTTACATGGGACATTTATGTTCTGTTTCCAGGGAGACAGAGAGGGGTCAAACTGGCCCCTTTGCATCGGCCATTTCTTAAGTAAGTTTAATTCAAAATAACCAATGTGAAAAATGTTTTATGGTCCTAAGCAATTTCTGGATTTCAGGGGGATCTTTTAAATAAGTTAGAAGGGGATCAGATTTTCAGTATATACAATGAGTCCATGAGCTTGACAGATAAGTTTTGTTTTTTGTTTGTTGGTTTTTTTTAAGCTGCTAAATTTAGTGTTATATAACTATCTTCAACTTTTGAAAGCTGAAGATTAGATATATATCATGTAAGCATTGCTTAATACAACTTTTTGAGTTAAGCTGGAAATGTCTTTTTCCACTTGGATACATTTTCTTAAATGGATTTTCTGTTCAAATGTTCTAGAAATATTCATCCATATATTGAAATATATGCCGAAACTTTATATCAAGAAAATGAAAAGCCCAAGTAAATGACAAGAGAATGAAAGTAGAATTCTGCTTATTAAAGTTTGGCATGTTTTGAGTATACTGTGATTACATCAACTCTTTCAATGCTATAGTTAATAGAATATTGGACTCAACAAAACTGGAAACCCCTTGCAATTTAGCAAACATTTATTGAATAATTTATGTCTATATTGTGTGTATTACTCTGCTGAAACTATGGTGCAATGTAAGTATGGGATGTTTCCTGCCTCTGAGAAGCAATTTTATATAGCATATACACATATAATCCTGGAGGAGGAAATGGCAACCCACTCCAGTATTCTTGGCTGGAGAATCCCATGGACAGAGGAGTCTGGCATGCTACAGTTATGATGTTGCAAAAACTTGGACACAACTGTGGGACTGAGTATGCACACATCCACGTGCACACATCCACGTTCACACATAAATGAAGTGATAAAAAAAGTGATATACGTAGGAATGAATAAGATGAAATACAAATCATGAAATAATTATATGGCAAATATGAATTGTTATAGGATAGACATTCTGGAAAGAGGTTTAATTAGAGATGTGCCTGGAAAGTTGGATAAGATTTCAATTGATGGAGTGAATGAAGTAGCAGGACTGAAGTAAAAAATATTCCAGTAAGAAAAGGAAAACAATAATAATTATATTTACATGCAAAAATCTATATAATGCACTATAGCAACAAAGGACAAAATTATATTATCATTTGAATACATGCAGAAAAAGCATTTGAAGAAAAAAAAAAAACGCTAAAACTTTCATGATAAACACATGCAACAAAATAAGAATGAAGGGAACTTCCTCAGTCTGATAAAAGGCATCTACAAAAACCTTTAGTAGACATCATATTTACTGGTGAAAGACTGAATACTTTCTCCCTACATCAGACATAAGAACATGAGGTCTACTCTTGCCACTTCTGTTCAGTTTTGCACTTGAGTTTCCAGGTAGGGCAATTACGCAGCAAATGAATTATGAGGTTTCTAGATTGGAAAGCAAAAGATAAAACTATCTCAACTTGTAAATGACATGATCTTGTATATAGAAAATCCCAAGAAAATTTCCAAAAAACCATTAGAACTAACAAAAAAATTCAGCATGGTTGCAAGAGACAAGATCAATGCACAGAAATCACTTATATTTCTATACACTGACAATGAAAATAATTTCATTCACAATAGCATCAAAAAGAATAGAGGACTTAGGAATAGATCTTTTAAAAGGACTGTAGCCTGGGATGGGGCTTCCCTGGTGGCTTAGTGGTAAAAAACATGCATAAGAGACATAAGAGATAAGGGTTCGATCCTGGGTTGGGAAGACCTCCTGGAGGAGGACATGGCAACCCACTTCAGTATTCTTGCCTAAAGAATCCCCACGGACAGAGGAACCTGGTGGGCTACAGTCCATAGGGTCACAAAGAGTTGGACACGACTGAAGTGACTGAGCACGCAAGCCTAACCTGGGATGTTGTTGTTTACTCACTAAGTTGTGCTTGACTCTTTGTGACCCCATGGACTGTAGCTCACCAGACTCCTCTGTCCAGCCCTGGTGGATCCAGGGTAATTTGAAGGGGAGATGGCTAGGCGAGGAAGACTTATTTATTTAGAAATATAAAAGAAATTAAGAAATAGTATAGTAGGAAAATTTAGCAGAGAAAAGAGGCTGAATAACTTGGTTTATGTAGAAAACCAATAAAACTTTGAGACAAGAAGTTTGCACCATCTACATTGGGCCACCAGCACCCATTTGAATATCAGAGGGTGCCCTGCCTTGGACTCCCTCTCTTACGGATCTTAAAAGCCAGGGTAAGTAAGTAGACGTGGCGAGCCTCCACACCCCAGATGGGAATTCAGCCAGAAATTAGAGTAAAGAGAAGACATGGGGGAAACCAGTCTTTCCAATGACTGGCCTTGCCCCTGTTGTCTAGAAAGGCCTTTTATACTTTTTTGATTGTACATAGAGATCAATGGACAATATAAAGTTATGCAGCATCAGCAGCCCTGACTCTTATCAAAACCAGGCTTTCTCTCTGCATACCTAATTGTATACACAAGTCTTAGGTGATTTATATCATCTTATAGCCAGAGGGCCAATTAATATTTTACAGCTTTTTTTCTGAATAGGGTTTGTCAACCAGAAGACTTATTTGTGTTGATCTTTCCAAAGTCTGGTGCCACTCTCAGCACTAAATAAAGTTACATTCTTACATAGCAAGGACACAAGAGGAGTGCAGTGATATATAACAAAGAAAAGTAATTAACTCAAAAGTCTAGTGTTGCCAACATCAAAACTACTACATTCCAATTTCTATATCCCTATTACATTGATTAATATCCTTCAGGTGTCTAAAAGATAAAGAATATGGAGGCCTGGCAGCAGTCATTGAGTCAACAGTGAAAACCCATCACCAATATGATTTTTAGCTCTTAAAAAAGGCTCTGTGCCCCTCACAGTTGAGGGGCTGTAAATAATCACAAGTTGTTAAAAGTCCGGAGGAACATGTTAGGCAAGTTAGAGAGCCATCCAAAGGGGTTTGAGCTGAAACATTCCTTTGCAGGAAACTAAAGCCCTGAGTTAACTTTTTCCAAAGAATGTTAGAAGAGTGGGAAGCACAGCACAATAAAATCAGGCTGACTCTGGTTTTGGGGGGTAGAGTTCAGGAAAACTCAGGGGGAACCCCTGATGCTAGATCACACCTTTGCATTTTGTCTGGCTTCCTTCCTCATGACCATTGCCATGGGCAGGATTCCTCACGCTGGCTCCCAGCAGGATTTCCCAGGTAAGAATACTGGAATGGGTTGCCACTTTCCTTTCAAATGGAACTTCTGACCCAGGGATTGAACTTGTGTCTCCTGCTTTGCAGGCAGCTTCTTTACCACTGAGCCACTAGGGAAGCCCCTATATCCTGGGATACAGCTTCTCAGATAGCTCTGAGGAACTGTTCCAAAGAGACAGTGGGAAAAGGCTAGTGTATATGTTATTTTGGTTAGGGGATACAGGAGGTCAAGCATACACCTCAGTATAAGGTTATTGCTAATCATAAGGATCAGGTATTTCAGTTAATAATTTTAAGGCTTCTTTATGTATGGGAAGATACAAGAATCTGGGTTTAGTTAAATTTTTCCTGAGCTAGAACACTCAAACTATCTAAAAGGCCTGTTATGCCTGTTCTCCCAGAGTACAGAGTATCTCATTCCTGATCTTCACCCTGAATTCTTTTCTGGATGTACTGAAGGTCAACAACCACAGTAGCCAATGACTCAATCCAGATGGGCTGATATAACTTCATCTGTGTCCTCAGCTTGCAGTTAAGTGCTGCAGATTGATAACATGGGTCTTAAAAGCTGAATCTTAGAAGGCTGAGTCTAATTTAATGACTTCATCTAGTTTAATATAATACTTCTAAAAGGTAGATGCTATCTTTTCTATTTTAAGGAAGCCAAAGATCAAAAAAGTTAAATACTTCGTTTAACAGTGTAAATTTTCTGTGTTAGTCTCACAAATTTTCTGTGACTAACACAGAAAATTGTGGAACTTAAAAACATGTATACCTGTGTGTGCATGTATGTCTCTGTGACTCCCTCAAAGAAGAAGCATAATAGATAAGGAAACTAGTTATTTGTCTGTTTTTGATGTATGAAGAGATAGAAGTACAAAGAGGTTGAAGCAATATTAATTGATATTTTATTATAACACTCCAAAAGAAGGAAGAGTTAGATTTAAACATTTTATCACATATATCGAATGACTTTATTCTAAATTTGTACAAATAAAATCTCTGCACAGCAATATACCATTACAGATGTAAGGAAGAAAAGAAAACTGAATACAAAGATTTGGCTGAAAATGTGCAGTCCAAGACTACAAAATATCACTGCAAAACCCACTTGATAAATTTCACTTGTAAGAAAATGAGTGTGTGAATAGTTTTTGCTCTAAATTTGTAATTATGTCAAGCCATACATTTCCTTAACCCTCTTCAGATTTGTTTAATTTTTAAAATGTGCTCTTCTAAGAATTGCTTCAGGGAGAAATAGCTAATAAAGGCATTAAAAAGAAATTCCTCATGACATTGCAATTTATATTGCATGTTTTACAAAGTCAGCTATAAAATTTTAAGATGCCACCCAAAAATCTGAAAACTGTAAGCCTCATATCATCTACTAAGAAACCAAATATTAGTTTTCCAGGCAAAGTCAGACAAGATCTTCCTTAGATAATATGCCAATAAATGTCTAAGCCCTGACTCCTCAAATGTATATTTCAAGCATTTATCAGTAGGAATATGTTGGCTTATGTCCCTTACTTTGAAACTTCAGTTGGGAAAAATAATTTATAATGTAGTGAGAACTGCAAACACTTACAGGTTTCTGAAGTAATGTCAACCCTTAAATTACATTCAGGAAGAAAGTAGTGGCCAATGCAATCTGTCTTGCTACGTATTCTGCGATGCACATATTCATGTAAACTGAAGAACACAAAACAACATAAACAACTGTTCCACTGAAATGTAAAATAAATACAATGAGACAGCAGCTCATTCAGCCTCACTTAGAGAAATGTAACTTTTAAAAATGTGCAGTCAGTTAAGGCATTAACTGAGAAATAATTCAATTGTTGAACCAAAATTTTAGGCTATAGTATGCTTACATATTTGTTTCTACAACAAATTAAAATATTTCTGGAAGAATGTAGGGCATACATTATGAATGAACTAGCTATAGAAAATTTCCATTCCCCCATTTACCTGGTAAACTGTTCTTTATATAAGATAAGGACATAATCCTGATTAAACAAGTACTGATCTGAAGGCTTTTTTAATGAATTTTTTTCTTCTCAGTGGCTGTTTAAGTGGCAGATATTATTCAATAAATTTCATAAAGACATTGTTATATATGTTTCCACTAGTTTAGAGTTCAAACCAATGTCACTCAATATTGTCCTTTTAAAGACCACAGTTCTGACCTTGTACTATGAAATTTTGTAATAAACTCAGCTATTTCCCTCCACTCTCACTATGTCCTCTTTCCTGGGTATATAGTTCTGGCTAGAGCTATTCTTATCAGTGAAAGAGGAAGTCAAGAATACTGTTTCATTACAAAAATCCTCAGCAAACTAAGATTAGTGGGAAACTTCCTTTACCAGACAAAATGTTTCAAAAGAAAACATACTTTTAACCCACATACTTAATAGTAAAATACTGATTATATTTATTTTAAAATTGAGAAAACATAATATCCATTCTCATCATTCTGGTTCAATGTTGTTTTCAAAGTACCAGCCAGCGAAATAAGAGAAGGAAAAGAATTGAAAGACATACAGATTGGAAAGCACAAAATGAAGATTGCCCTTATTCACAGATATCATGATTGCCTATGTAAAAAATTCCAAGGAATTTTGAAAAACAATCCTAGAACTAATAACTGAATTTACCATATATTTGTACATATATGCACCAAAATAGAATGAAACAGGTATAATTCTGATGAAATATGTGCAGGATCTATTTGGTAAAAAATATAAAATACAAGAAATTGGAGACCTAAATAACAGGAAAGACTTATTATGATCCCTGAATTGGAAGACAATATATTTAACGTATTAATTCTCCCCAATTTGATCTCTAGATTTAATGTAACTCTTTTAAAAATCCCTGGAGTATTTTTATACATTTAGTCGATGTGATTCTAAAGTTCATATGAAAAAGCAATGGAAGGAAAACACAAATAATATTGAAAAAAATAAAATTGGGAGACTCATATTACCTGGTTTTAATATTTACTATAAAGCTTCAGTAGTCTTGCTGCATTTTCATATTGTCCATGGGGTTCTCCAGGCAAGAAGTCTGGAGTGGGTTGCTATTTCCTTCTCCAGTGGACCACATTTGCTTGAAGTCTTCACTATGTTCCATCCATCTTGGTTAGCCCTGCACATCATGGCCTATAGCTTCATTGAGTTACACAGGCCTCTCTGCCATGACAAGACTGCAATGCATGGAAGGGAACAATGAAAAGAAAAGGAATTTTGACACAAAATGCATCTCAAAGCATTAAGCTTGAGTGAAAGCCAATCTCAAAAGATTGTAAACTGTGATTCCATTTATTCAACTTTCTAGAAAGGCAAAACTATAGAGATGGACTAAAGGTCAGTGAAAATCATATGTTAGTGATGGGGGAATATTTGAGCACAAAGTGGGAGCTTCAATAAATTTTAGAAAGATGGAACTGTTCAGAATTCAGATTGTAATGTTGGTGCTCAGGACAGGCCACTCTAAGGCACAGTGGCAGATTGATTATTTTGAATTAAAGTTACTTGAGAAGCAGCTTATGTAAGAAGGAAACCAACCCTTCTGTGTCTCCCTGAAAGCAGGAAATAAATCTACCATATGAAAGGTGCAACCGGAGGTAGAAGGATACCTTATCAGCAGAGAGAGAGAATTCGGGACCAAGAAGTCTTGTAAACAATCATTTTTACTTATTTAAATCTGGACATCTGATCATGGCCAAAGTTATGTGAACATGTGTATAAGTAGGTAAAAAGCTTTGCCCAAACCCTCTTAACAACATCCAAAAATATTTACTGGTAAATATGTCAACTGAGGGCTGTCTGACTAAATGCCACATTGCTAAAACTTGATTGCAGGCTTTATATCTATCAAACCACAGTTATCAGTAGTGTGGAACTAGTAAGTAAAAAGAACCTTCAACATCATTATATTTAACTGTCATACAGAATATTCCAGAAAGAAAGTCATCAGTGTTCTAAATACCTATTTTATTGGAGGTTTCACTGTGAGCTATAGTTGTTAAGAAGCATTTAACACTATTTTTCAGACGTAAACAGCAGAATTTTTATTTATCTGAATACATTTGTGCTGGTTTTGTCATATTCTTCTAGCTTACTGATATATGGAATCTTGATTCCATCATAGATAATATTGCCTTTTGTTACATTGCATAACAATAAACCTTTTTATCAAAATCAGTTATAGCATTCATTGAGATGAGACTCTAGACTTGAGTATTCTTCCTCCAAAATTCACATTCCCATTTCTTCCTTTGATAAAGCTTCAAAAAAAAAAAAAAACACACTCAGGGGACTCCTATTTTCACCCTCATTTGGTTATCTTTGCCTTTTTCTTTCAAAGAGGTAACATCAATACATTGTGTTATTCAGTCACTGCTGTGTCCTACTCTTTGTGACCCAATGGACTGCAGCATGCCAGGCTTCCCTGTCTTCCACTTTCTCCTGGAGTTTGCTTAAGTTCATGTCCATTGAGTTAATGATGACATCTAACCATCTTATTCCCTGCCACCCTCTTCTCCTTTTGCCTTCACGCTTTCCCAGCATCCGGGTCTTTTCCAATGAGTCGGCTCTTCGCATCAGGTGGACAAAGTATTGGAGCTTCAGCTTTAATTTTAATAGTTAATACGTTATTAGCAGATAATTCTCTTTCCCTAAAACAGTAGATTCATGTTGAAATTCATGTAAAAACACATTGGCCTGATAAATACGAAGGCTATTTTTAAAAAGCCAGAAAGTTTCAGGTATTAAGATACTTTTCCTGCATCATGACCATTGAAAATGTCAGAATGTGCCTTTAAATGGAGAAAAAGTGCAAAACAAATGAATGGAAGAATACTTGATGAGTTTATGTAAATGATATAATATTTTAAATGTTGCATTTCTAATTATGCCTGTTTTTAAAATTTAAGTGTTTTCATTTGTTCTAATGCTTTGAGATTTCTTCCAAATGAGGCTGATTAAAGTAGTTTCTAAATGACTCCTAGAAATATTAATATAATCCAGATATACTGGTTATAGGGTCAGATAGCCTAGATTCCGATTCTATCATCTACTCATAGAATAACTTTAGGCTTAGTTTCTCCTCTGCAAAATGGGAATAATAATACACTAAAAGCCATAGTTTCTGTGAGAATTAAGTCAGTTATATGTAATGTGCTTTCTGAGAGCTTCCCAAAACAATAAACAATTTATAAGTTTTTGATAAGAGAAAACTGAGTTTATGGCTTATCCAGTAGAATAAAACCTCTGCAGTATCTGATAGCAATTGTGATGAAAAAGAAAAGGGCTGGATTGATTAACATTTTGAAGTCTGGTTGAAAGTAGATTTTTTTCACAAAATGTTGGTCTTGATGAGGATTGGCTAGCAATCATAACAGTTTGGGACTGATGAAAACAGCAAGAACAGCATTTTGAGAAGAGAGAGAGAGTCAAGGAATCTTATGCAATACACTGTTGGTGCTTTCTGTTGAAGAGCTAATGGATCTTGGGAGTTCCATGTAGTTATTTCCAACTTATTTCATCCTGGGCAAAGGTCTTCTGGAATAGACAGTTATGCTAATGAAGACTGTAGAATAATAAAATCTTATTAAGATCATTTTTGTCTTTACTGTCAAGTGACATGAAAGTGTCTTAGAGCCCTTGCACATGTAAAACACTATATATGCATTTTGTTGTTTTCATGTTTATTGACACCATTATTATTAAAATTGAGTATGTCAAATTATGTATAAAGACTTTCAAACTACTAATGTGGCCCACTTTTCTTCTCTGCTCTGACTCTGTTGCTGCTAAGTCACTTCAGTCGTGTCCGACTCTGTGCGATCCCATAGACGGCAGCTCACCAGGCTCCTCCGTCCCTGGGATTCTCCAGGCAAGAACACTGGAGTGGGTTGCCATTTCCTTCTCCAATGCATGAAAGTGAAAAGTGAAAGTGAAGTCACTGAGTCGTGTCCAGCTCTCAGCGACCCCATGGACTGCAGCCTACCAGGCTCCTCAGTCCATGGGATTTTCCAGGCAAAAGCATTGGAGTGGGGTGCCATTGCCTTCTCCCTGGCTCTGTTAGATATTCATTTTAGGATTAAGAAAGAGTAGCCTGCTTTCTTGTGTGCCCATCTGCTGTTTGCAGTAATATCCTCCCACCCAGTTTGCCCAATTGTCACTCTGTAACAAAGATGGCACAAGGTAATGAGACACTCATCCTACTGGGGGAGTGGGACACATCCACGAAAAGTAACAACATAATAAATGTTCTTAAAGAGATGTGAAGGAAAGATTTAAGAAGCACAAAGACAATGAGCCCAATTGCACATGAGGGAAAGAATTTTGCAAAATTCAGAAATGACAAGAGAAGACCACAGTTTGAGTGCACCTAAATAAAAATCATGGATGACTCCCACTGAATCTGATTTCTCAGAGAGCACTCTGTGTTCTTACAAACCTTTCCACTGGGCTGTACCTTGCAGTACATTTTATCCCAGTTTTTAGTTTGACTGCTACAATGCACTTCTTAGAGAGATTTCTTTTGCTTGAAACATATCAGTGGTAAAGAATCTGCCTGCCAAAGCAGGAGTCTCAGGAGATGTGGGTTCAATCCCTGAACTGGGAAGATCCCCCGGAGGAACAAATGACAACCCACTCCAGTATTCTTACCTAGAGAATCCCATACACAAATGAGCCTGGCACAGTTCATAGGGTCACAGAGTTGGACATGACTGAGTGACAGAGCACACACACACACACACACACACACACACACAATGCTGCTAAGTCACTTCAGTCGTGTCCGACTCTGTGCGATCCCATAGACGGCAGCTCACCAGGCTCCTCCGTCCCTGGGATTCTCCAGGCAAGAACACTGGAGTGGGTTGCCATTTCCTTCTCCAATGCATGAAAGTGAAAAGTGAAAGTGAAGTCACTGAGTCGTGTCCAGCTCTCAGCGACCCCATGGACTGCAGCCTACCAGGCTCCTCAGTCCATGGGATTTTCCAGGCAAAAGCATTGGAGTGGGGTGCCATTGCCTTCTCCCTGGCTCTGTTAGATATTCATTTTAGGATTAAGAAAGAGTAGCCTGCTTTCTTGTGTGCCCATCTGCTGTTTGCAGTAATATCCTCCCACCCAGTTTGCCCAATTGTCACTCTGTAACAAAGATGGCACAAGGTAATGAGACACTCATTCTACTGGGGGAGTGGGACACATCCACGAAAAGTAACAACATAATAAATGTTCTTAAAGAGATGTGAAGGAAAGATTTAAGAAGCACAAAGACAATGAGCCCAATTGCACATGAGGGAAAGAATTTTGCAAAATTCAGAAATGACAAGAGAAGACCACAGTTTGAGTGCACCTAAACAAAAATCATGGATGACTCCCACTGAATCTGATTTCTCAGAGAGCACTCTGTGTTCTTACAAACCTTTCCACTGGGCTGTACCTTGCAGTACATTTTATCCCAGTTTTTAGTTTGACTGCTACAATGCACTTCTTAGATTTCTTTTGCTTGAAACATATCAGTGGTAAAGAATCTGCCTGCCAAAGCAGGAGTCTCAGGAGATGTGGGTTCAATCCCTGAACTGGGAAGATCCCCCGGAGGAACAAATGACAACCCACTCCAGTATTCTTACCTAGAGAATCCCATACACAAATGAGCCTGGCACAGTTCATAGGGTCACAGAGTTGGACATGACTGAGTGACAGAGCACACACACACACACACACACACACACACACACACACAACATCCTGGAGACTTAGCACCTATATCAACCATGTTCAAAATTCAACTTAGAAGAAATATGGTGGTAATATCCCAGAGCCTTCTTATTTATACTTTGTATCCTGTTGTGCCAGGACAGTCCTGTTAATGCTGATGTCTAGTGTATTTATAAATAGTGACTCATTTCTCTCTTCAAATTATATGGTTACCCTATTTGTACTACCTTTTGCCACTGTTCTGTGAAAAATAGACTAGGAACTAGAAAACAAGTGTCACCTTGGACAAATGACACTTTTGAAGTTATGATGATAATAAGCATGACAATAGAAGTGAAAATGTAGCATGCATAAAAGGTGATCTACAAATGTTTGGTTAATTTGAACAATGTCCTATATATTTAGCATCATATGGGTTGGGAGAAAGAAGTGTTTTAAGACAAATGTGAATATACTTTTACAACTATTGTATTCCTAAAACAAATGATTACATTTGGCTGATTTACCAATATTTATGGCTGGATGGCATCACGGACTTGATGGATGTGAGTCTGAGTGAACTCTGGGAGATGGTGATGAACAGGGAGGCCTGGCGTGCTGCGGTTCATGGGGTCGCAAAGACTCGGACATGACTGAGCAACTGAACTGAACTGAACTGAACTGATGTTTCAGTCTCAGGTCCAGCTATCCTCCTATTCAACAGGAAGTAAAAGATAGCAAGAATGAGAGAAAAATTAGCTCACTATGTCCCACTGGATAAGTCTTAGCTTAGAAATTCATGTCTTCATTTCTAAAATAACATGTTGAGCTAAGCACTTTTAACTGAAGTGTGGAGACCTTCTTCTTGCTGAGTGAGAAAGATGTGGAGTCACAGTTTGTGGGTGGGTAGGGTGGGATGACTGAATACAACCTGAACTTTGCTTTATCCATGCACCAACTTGTGCTAGCCTGTTCCAGCTCTTCTGGATGCTTGAGGGCACGCAATGAGTGTGCATTGGCTCTCTGAAATCTCAGTTAAGTTCAGTCGCTCAGTCGTGTCCGACTCTTTGCGACCCCATGAATCGCAGCACGCCAGGCCTCCCTGTTCATCACCATCTCTCGGAGTTCACTCAGACTCACATCCATTGAGTCAGTGATGCCATCCAGCCATCTCATCCTCGGTCGTCCCCTTCTTCTCCTGCCCCCAATCACTCCCAGCATCAGAGTCTTTTCCAATGAGTCAACTCTTCACATGAGGTGGCCAAAGTACTGGAGTTTCAGCTTTAGCATCATTCCTTCCAAAGAAATCCCAGGGCTCATCTCCTTCAGAATGGACTGGTTGGATCTCCTTGCAGTCCAAGGGACTCTCAAGAGTCTTCTCCAACACCACA